>JACDJE010000637.1:266769-313836 GCA_016647715.1 Pavo muticus | reverse complement strand
AGGTTCCCCTCCCACCCCCTCAAATTTCTATTAATTCTTATTTCACATGTTCTAGGATTACACAGTTTAGAAATTAATTAAAAAAAATAGTATGATGTGAAAAATTTAACACATGAACTAATAGATATTTACAAGTTCATATAGGAAGCTAAATCCTTTACTACGAATCTCTGATACAGAAAATCTGTAGATATGATCAGTTGTAAGATCTGATTGCCCAAGACCACCTCCAGCATGTTAAATTCCTGGGCTGTATAGAAGCAGTGTAACTATATTTTCACTTTCTCTTGCTCAACCTATCATTCCATGTTGTACAATAGACACAGCTGCTAGATGAGTCCTGCAGAGCCAGTTTTTTACACTTGCCCATCTAGACAATGATTCAACAAAGCACACTGCTGAAGTTGTGAGATGGATAGGTCAGAAGTGTTGTTTAAATTAGGAACTAATAACTTATTTTCAGTGACAAGAAAAATATATTTGGTATCTGCATTTTTCTGTTGACTGTTCAAAATCCAATGGTATTATTTTATTACAAAGCATGATGGAAAATATTTTGCTGGAGATCTTCACTGATTAATGGACTAATATGTTTAATCCAGCAAAGCATTCATATTTTAAGGTCTATAACAAAGCGTTGGAACAAAATACTATCCATAAAATAATCTGCTCTTCACTTCCATCCATTCCTTTCTTTTAGTTCCACTAATCCATCAAACATTCCTATCAATGTCCACATCTCTTCCTATCCTACTGTACATAGTAGCTAGGAGATGTTTCTCTTAGTTCTTTTCTTTATATCAGCACCATAAATTTTGTATCATTTTTCTGACTGCATTATGTTATTCCATCGTAGATATCTTATATACTGATTGCAGATTTTTTGAGGCTTACTTTGTTAAATATAGTGTTTACATGAAGATATATGCTAATTGCTGGCCAAGAAAGACTTGTTCTTTTTCTTGCTTATGATCAGAGTTCTAAAAAGTATTTGAAGTCCTTAGTCTTTTATCTGCATGGGGGATTTGGTAGCAGCACTGCCTTTCCAGAGTACATCTTTTTCTAAAAAACATTATTGTCAAGACTGCCTTTAGTTTGTGGCAACAAATGCTAGGAGAGGTGTGCTGTTGTTGTTGTTTTGTTTTGACTGATTCCCTATTAATGGGAATAGAATTATTGTATTTCCTCCCATCATAAGAAAACATAGCCATGTAAAACAAATTGGAGATTGCTGGCGTTCTTATTTTCAGATTCTTCATCACATTTATTTATCTCTCCTGTTGACAAAATGTTTTCTTACTTTATATATTTGTATTTGTCTTGTACTGTAGAACAATTTTCAGCTTCAACAAAGAAATTATAAATAGCAAATATTATGTTTTTATCTTTCTTACTTCTTGCAACCTGAGAAATTTGATTTAAAAACAAAAACAAACAAAAAAAACTATCCAAAAGAAACAAATAAATAACAAAAAATATTTTAAAAGCCAACAATTCACCATTACCAAAATTAGAAATGTGCTGATGAATTGCGCTATTATTTAGTTAACCAAAGCAGCTTATAATCAAAACTAATTTCCACTGTGCACTGGAGAAGTAAAAATGAAACTGCATACACTAGCTGTATGGTAGTAGATAAATTATAGCATGAGTGTACAACCTTCTGGATTGCCTGGGCCTCACTGTGTTACAAAGAACTGTCTTGGGCACCATATAAAATACATTAGTCTCTCTGAAAGTAATGCCTCTTCTTTGTTTCCATGAAAACCACAAATAGATACTAAGACCACAATAACACCATTGGACAGAACAAATTCTTAGCTACAAAACAGTCTATTTCAGCATAGTCTTCATCAGTAGCTGTGCATTTTTTTGACAGTGATAAACAAAGGCTGCATGCCATGAGTGTAAAAATCTGCACCACTGGAGATGACCTACTGTTGCTGTCGCCACTATTGAAACACACCACCCGTTGCCTCACTGTGCTCACATCCACTATCTGGTTTCCATCAATCTTCAGCAGATATCAATGAATATCACTGGGTGCTACTTTTTCCTCATGGAGAAATTCAGTGACACACTTTTGCTTCACATGCTCTTCCATGTTTGGTGCCATTTTGTCAGACTGCCCCTCTGCTGCCGTCTGTCACATGGCAAGAACATGTAGTGGAATTCTGATGGAAAGGCTCAACCTCTACTGCCATGCCACCAATGTCCACCTCTGACATTCTGGGCCAAAATCATAAAACAGGAGACATTACTGTCAGATTAGCCTTTGTAGATAGTAGAGTTAATGTATATAAGCAACAAAACATATCTTTTAAACATATTTTTATTAAAACATAAAACCAAACAAAAACATTATACTAGTTGGATATTTGACCTAGTTTTCATGAAACTAACGATCAGTGTCTGGTTTGATGGAAGTGGTTGCAATTCTTAGTGACTTCCCAAGGCGTTCATCAGAGATTTTTGATGAAATTTTACTCTTCCTGTTCTACACCCTTGGAAACAGTTGTTTCCAAATGTATGTACTGCCAAAAAGTGACATGAGTAAGGTGTGATTGTGAAGGAAGGGATATTTTTGTCTGGTAAGAGAGGTCTTATAAGAGTCTAGTAAAGATATGTGATCAGATTTTTGACTTGAATATCTGATTGCAACTCTGTACATTCCATTTGAAAATTCGCAGGTAATGTGTTTATGTAGCCTTGCTGAGGAGTTGCAAATATACCAAAAAACTGATTATTTTTTTGCAATCTTGAAACCTGTCCTCAAATTCCCTTATCAAAATAGAATGCACAGCCACATATTTTTCGCTTTTCATAGGTCTGCATTTACCCAGTGTATCAAAATGCATAAAATTATTTACCATAACTTGAGGTGGCACTGCACTGTGCTTTCCCTGCACACTGGTTTCAGTTCAGACAGTGCCAATCACATACTGATATTTGGTTGTCCCTGAGTGATGAGTGTGCATTTGAGGTCAGGCTGGCCCTCTTGATAGGGACGAGCCACCACCATGATGGCGTGGGACAGGACAGGCAGTGCCATGCTGCATGCAGCCCCTGTGGCTTGGGCTGTGGCTTGGATATGCCTGGCTTATATTTTGGAATAACATCAGGTCTTGCATTTTCTACCTGGAAGGTGTCAGCTATTTTTCTCTCTTATTATATTCTCCCTTCCCTTCCTTTCCCTCTTTACTTATTTAAATCTCATCTGTACACCTTAGAATTTTATTTGTACTTCTCAATGCAGGGAATAAGTTAATAACTGTTCTAACTATTCTTTCATGTATCTGTTCCTTTTTTTTTTACTATCTTTATACTTGCATATTTTTTTAAACAATTATAATCGGTATACTGTTTCAAGCTGTGCAGAGTTTTTTTGGCTTTCTTTACTGAGTGTGATTTAAGTTTTTGGGATAATTTTGTGTGCCCTTCTCTGAGAGATGTGTGCCTACCATACTATAGCAATGTAAGTAGGGACAATGTTTTTTCTCCTTCAGAGAAAGGTTTGAACTCATGAGTAATTATTTGCTGGGGATTATTGTGGCAAAAAATAATATGACGTTTGCTTGTGACTTACCTTCCTGACTCAGTTTATACTGTTCGCTTGAAATCAATATATACACTCAAGTCAGCAGAGTGTGCACTATTGCTTGAATATTTGCAAGCCAGGCTTTTGAACTGTGTCAACACAGGCATAGTTAAAAAGCTGTATTAATAAAAGCTTCAACTACATCATCCTATTATATAAGTAATTTTTTTATCATGTTCTAATCCAAGAATGCTTTAAAGCAATGGAGGTCTGTTTCTTTGTTTTTGAAATTATTATCAACTAAAGAGAATTTTTATAGCAAACTAATAACAAGAAGATAATGAAGATAATGTATTCTACCAAACTGTAATTATTTTTCTTGCCAGAATTTTTCCATTCTGGGATTAGAACAGAAAATTTTAGGTCCAGTTTTCACAACCTGCTACATCTTACTATTTGTAAAAGTAGTAAAATAATGAGTTTTCTTAGGTTGGGAAACTTATGCCTTTCGGAAACAATTTGTAATGAAAAGTTCCCTGAAACAAATTGTATGTCATTTATTCAGTTTAGCTCAGGGTCTTGCAAAGTTTTCTGCTAGGCAAAGGTATTTTGCTGTGAATGAATGCAAGTTACACATATACTAAGAAGGCTAAATTGTTTTAATCTATATGTAAATGTAATTTAAAAATGTGATGGTTATCTTTTATTATGTTACTGATACAACAGATAACATGTTCATTGCTATAACAGCTGAGAGGCAGAATTATTAGTGGAAAAAACTGTCATTCATTACATTTGAAATTATCATGAAAATGAAAATCATGGTGCTGTTGCTAAAAATAAAAAGAGTAAAAAGAACGTTTTCCTTTTAGTGACAGCAAATGTTTAATGACTTAATCAGACAGTAAATTACTTAAATTGTGCAAAGCCAATGCACTTATATATTGAAAAAAAAATATTTTGGGGAGGGTTGTCGGGAGAACACAAGAAGAATTTTTAGGTTGTATCGGCCTGTAGGCCAAGAATTTTACCTTTTTTGCAAGTAAATTTCCCATGCTATATATTATCAAACTGTTTTTCCTTTGTTTTCTTTATAAAGCTAGAGTTTACTTCAGTATAAAAATGCAGAGGATACAAATGAGAAATATCAACACAAGACTGTGAGTCAAAATATATATATATTTATTTTCAGTGTTCTCAAACAAATAATTTCCCCTTTTCTTTTAGGAAGAGCTCAGAATCTGTTTTCTTACAGATATTTCTTTCTACTTTTCTTTTGGACATATTTGAATTACCAACCATATCCCTTTGGTAGGTTGTCCTGAAAGAGAGACATTCAAGAAATGTGTTGATGTGGCACTTAGGGACATGGTTTAAGGGGTATGGTGGTGATGGATTATGCTTAGACTAGATGACCTTAGCAAGCAAGAACAAAACAAGCAAACTAACTTAAATTACAATTTTAGCTACCTAAAATTTTATGCTGAATACTTAAACTAAAAATTGCTTGAAATATATGAGTGCAGACCTTCAGGCCACATTCACCTACTGCTCCTCCAGATCCTCCACAGGCTCCATGTGGAGATCTGCTCTGTGTGGTGCCCATGGGTTTCATGCATATGGCCTACTCTGCCATGGGCATCTCCACAGACTGCAGGGAACTACTGCATTGTTCCTGGAGCACCTGCTGACATTGTTCTACACTGACACTTGACTCTGCAGAGCCATTGCTCTCAAGATTTTTTCACTCCTCTTTCCCAGCTGAGGTTGTCCAGCTCTTTTTTTCCCTCATTTCTTACATACGCTCCCTGTAGCACAAATGAAGACAAAAGCCTTTATTTGAGAAATAGGTTTTACAGGGAAAGATAGGAAAGAGGAATTAACTCACTCCTCCTGGCAACAGTCCGGAGAAAAGGACGAGCTAATGAATGTGACCCTCCCCCATTCGTACCGTCCCACCGCAGGAGGAGAAGGGCGGGGGAAAAGGGAGACCCGCGCAGACTCAGATTGCACGGGAAGTATCGTGGAGTCAGAAGGGGGGCTCTAACCCCCCCGCCCGCTCCAGGCGCTCACAATCTCACATAGCTCGTCCATTGGTTCAGGCTGTGACCTTGGAATTCCACTGCACTCCCTCAATTAATGTTATGGATTTGTACAGCTCTAGACAGTGGTGGTTACATCTTGAAGCCATTTAGAACTGACATGGGACAGCTTCCGAGCTCTGCTTACAGAGGTCAGCACTGCAGTCTTAACATTATCAAAAACTTGTCATATGAGCTTAATACATATGACCTGAGTTTAGTGCAACACTACTTCTCTTTTTTAAAGTTATAAATAAATAAATAAATAAATAAATAAATAAAATTGCTTTTCTGTGATTCTTAATGATGTGCTCTGAAGATAATTTTACAGGATAATGGTCATGCCCTGAGTAGAAAGAACCCCAGGACTCCAAGAAATGTGGCATATGTAATTTAAATGAAATCATAAATTGTCACTGTTACTCATAAAAATGCTATTTGTATGACAGAAGAATATACTTTACTACCACTAACTAGAGTAGAAATAGAAGGCCCACAGGATCTCTATGACTTAAAGAATCAATCCTTTAATTGGGAAAATATTAATTTAGCCTAGTATACCAGTCTCCCTTGAGTCATCTCAGAGCCATTTGTAAGTTTATCTTCAAAGTGCATTCAATAGATGATGAGCCATTCCTTTTAGAGATAATTCTTCTGTTCTGTTCAAACCAAAAGAATTCATGGTTTGAGGTACAGAAAAAATACAGAAGCTATACATAGTAATATGAAATTGTCTTCAGTGAAATGTAATATTACTTGGGTAGAATGCTGCTTCAGATTGTAGAAACTGCTTATCAGTGCTGGGAATAAAATTCAGCTGTAGCTAATTCCTTTTGTTTCCTAGAGGTAAGTTGAATAGCCTACAATTATAACTCCTTCGTACAGGATGGACTTCTTTATAGGGACTATTTTGTGAAGGAGTCATCAGAGATTCCTTTTCCCTGAAGTCTTTTGAAATCTTTTATTTTGTTAGTGTGAAGTTTTTTTTGGCCTTTAATTCAACATGCAGTATTTCTGATGAACTGCCATTTATTTTGTATGTATTTCTGCTCTCACAGTAAAAAACTGTTCTCATAATTATATTCATGTATATAAATATAATTTCATCAACATATATTCTGTTACTACAAATCAGCATTTCTAAAAATCTAAAGTTTTGACACTGCAAACTGTGATTTTGTGCATTTATTTTCATGGTTTGGGAACATATATTGTGCATTATTTCATTACCTTTAGAATTGGTTCAGAATGAAATTGGATTTGGTAGTCATTCTGTTGGTGTCAAAGTACTTCTAAGAAGAGAATGATTATAGTGCATTAGGTAAGATACAAAGTTAATAATTAGATTAATAAGATTTGATAAAGACCTTGGATGTAGAGAAAAAGGAAGAACACATCACTATGTACGTCATTTTCACCATGTCTCTCATTTTCACCGTATATGTCATACAAATATAGTGTCATAGAATGGCATAGGTTGTAACACACATAAAAGATCTAATTCCAACCCCTTAACATGGGCATGGTTACAGACAACTAGATCAGGTTGCTGAGGGCCCCATCCATTCTTGCCTTGAAAACCTCCAGGGATAGGGCATCCACAGTTTCTCTGGGCATCCTGTTCCTGTGCCTCACTGCCCTCTGAGAAAAAGAATTTCCAATTGCTATCTTATCTTAATCTCCCCTCTTTTAGTTTAAAACCATTCCTCCTTGTCATATCTCTATCAGATCATATAAAGTCACTCTCTCTCCTATTTGCATGCTCCATTCTACAATTGGAAGACCACAGTGAAGTCTCCCCGAAGCCTTTTCTTCTCCTGACTGAACAAGCCCAGCTCTCTGAGCTTGTCTTCTTAAGAAAGGTGCTCCAGCCTCCTGATCATCCATGTGGCCCTCTCCTGAATCATTTCCAACAGCTCCATGTGCAAATTTGTGCTGGGGTTTCCAGTCCTGGATGCAGTACTCCAGATGGGGTCTCATGAGGGCAGAGTAGAAGGAGACAATTACCTCTCTCACCCTGCTGGCCACTGCCCTTTTGATGCTGCTCATAATACAGTTGGTCCTCTGGTCTGCAGGGGTACACTGCTGGAGCATGTCCAGCTTTTTGTCCACCCAAGTCTTTCTTCTCAGGTAGTTGTTATTCCATCTATACATATCTGAGATTGCTTTTAGCCAACTGCAATACTTTGCACTTGGCCTTGCTGAATCTCACTATGTTCTCCTAGGCCCACTTATCATTGTCTCTGCAGGTCCCTTTGGACCCTTTGGTGCAGTATCAACTGCACCACTCAGCTAGGTGTCATGAGCAAACCTGATGAGTGTACACTCGATCCCACTGTCATAGATAAAGATTACTGAAGAGCACTGGTCGTAGAGCTGTAGAATTATATGAGTTGGAAGGGACTTCTAAACATCATCTAATCCAACTCTCCTGCAATGAACAAGGACATCTACAGCTAGATCAGGCTGCTCAGAGTCCCATCCAGCCTGGTCTTGAATATATCCAAGGATGAGGCATTCACTAATTCTCTAGGCTACCTGGTCCTCTGATAAAAATAAAAATCTGAACTGGAAAGGCATCTCCACACACTTTTTCTGCAACTTTCCAAAGGAGTGACAGAAGAGAAAGATCTTGTTTTAGGAGGAACTTTTTGTTTATAGTTTTCTTAGGAATGTGAATCAAGTACATTTAGTCAATTTACAAAGACTTTATGGATTTCTTTATCATATTAAATAGATTGATCCTACCAGGATCCTACCAGTTTTGTACACATAAAAAATGTTAGCATATTGCATGTAGACAAAAATAATAACTATGAGTTATTCTGGGAAATACATTTTGAAAACAATTTAAAGAAGTCTGAAATTTGATTAAATCCCAGATATTGTTTGTGTATGTGCTTACAGTGTCTGTTATACGTTAAATACATAAACAAATTCCAGAGAAGAACATGCTTTGTCTGATAAAGTTTATGAATTTGTTCTCAGCTTGTTTCAATGCATTACTACTCTTTCTGAGAAGAAACTTTTCCTAATGTACAACCTGAACCTCTCCTAGTACAACTTATACCATTACCTGTCATTGCATCACTAGTTATCTGTGAAAAGAGACCAACCCCCACCTCACTACAACCTTCTTTCAGGTAGCTTTAAGTGATAANTTATATGCATATATATACACTATAATTATAGAGAGAGAGAGAAAGAGGGAGGGAGAAAGAGAGAAGGAACTGGAAAGATTCTCCAAAAAAATTTCCAAGAAAAGAAAAACATTTGCTAGTCAGCTTC
The DNA here is from genome assembly GCA_016647715.1 of Pavo muticus. Classification (NCBI taxonomy): domain Eukaryota; kingdom Metazoa; phylum Chordata; class Aves; order Galliformes; family Phasianidae; genus Pavo; species Pavo muticus. The sequence goes on along the minus strand of JACDJE010000637.1, from coordinate 304,929 downwards.
TGTGCAAAACCAGGTTTAAAATTACAGTAAATAAATGCCTGCTTAAAGAAGTTTACATTTTACTTTTCATCTTAGTGGAAAATATCATTTAAACTGAAACATCCAATTATTAAATAAGAGAGAGGCAAAAGCAAGATTATTATTCTTTGCATTTTGCAGATGTTTTAATTTCAAGCCATTCAAACCCTGAGATCTATTAGTACTTTATGAAAGGCAAACCAGTGAGTTGCTGTGAGTCAAATGAGTTGAAAAGAATGCAAGGTTATTGTCTTATCATCTTTGCTGAGGATGTGGTGTTCATTATTATTATTTTTTTAACTAAGATAATGTAGCCATTTAGTTATAGAAAAATCTCAAAATGCAGTAAGAATTCAAAATTCTTGACTTCAGACAAAGCTTATTTTTTTGTTGACATTGTTGATGTTGTTGGGTTTGTTAGTGTTACACTCCTACAGTCTTTTTCCTGGAATAAAAAACATCCGTAATTATTTTTTGTTTCCTATGAGGAACTTAACCTAAGCTGCAAAATTTATATAATAAAAAGTATTTCTTCAAACCCTAGAGTACCAATGAAATCATATAAATGATATGAAGAAAAGAACTGAGGAACACAATAGTACAAGACCATGAGAAATTTATTGGAACTAAGCTCTTATAAAATTTGATTTGATTTTTTTTTTTTTTATTTTAGTCTCAGTCATCAAGAGTTTTCCACAGACTAGAAATAAAATTGAAACTATGATTCTCTTTCTGGGACTCTAAAACCTTAATCTCTGCTGTGCTCAAGCCGTTGTCCCAAGTTTTTTTCATATGTCAAATGGTATTTCACCATCATAATCAGCTTTCTGGTCACATGTGAAGCTGTATTTTATAAATCACTTTCTAAATGTGGATTTGAGATTTTTTATACCTTGGCTTCAACTTGCTATTACCACTTAAATTTCTTTCTTTTGATTCTACTAATAATTTGCTTTATCTCTATGAACAATGTGGTTTTTTTTTTTAATTGTCTGTATAGATTTTTATTACATCTCTTTGAGTCTTGCCTTTTCTCAAAAGAATAAATGCTTTTATCTGTTCCTCATTTGTATCTTCTTCTAGATTTTGAATCTTGGCATGAGAGTTATGCAGAAGGTGGTTTTCCTTTCTTTTTCAAATGCCTTTTGAATTAAAAAAAAAAAAAAAAAAAAAAAAAAAAANCAGAAGTATTTTTGTGATTTTTTATTTTTTATTTAAGATACACTTTTAGCTTATATTCTTGCACATCAGTGCTGTTTTTTGTTTTATGCTAGAAAACAACCTCTGATCTTAATCTAAGATTCATAAAGGCAGGATTACTTTAGTACAGAACCATAATTTTTCAATAAATAGATGTTTATAGTGGAGCTAAGGAATGTTGATGATCCACATTTTAATCAATGTTAGAAAACTACTAGTTACATAACATTAACAGTTATTAATAATAAAATTGTGCATTCTAGGGAAAAAAAAAATGAGAGAGATATTTTCCCTTTGTAACATTTGTTAAGATCTACTATTAAGGTCATTTGGAGACAGTGAACTGGACCGTCATTTCCTTACAAGAAGGAAGGTAATATTCTATTTCACATTTTTTCTAAAGAAACCTTCTACAAGAAGAAATCTAACCTTTCTGGTTCAGATGTGGAAGACATTGTGTTGCATAACTGCTGAATAACAAAGGAAACAATCAAGTCCTTAAAACAGTTGAAGCATATTTCTGTTGGGTTTTGTTTGTTTATTTGTTTGTTTCTGAAATAAATGGTTTTCATGTCTAGTAACAGTTTCGGCTTTCAAATTCAAATATTTTGAAATCTTTTCATTGAATGACTCTACTTCATTTTTTTCTTTATTTTTTTTCTTTTTTTTTAATGTATTTGTATCATCAGCAACTATTCTATTAGTACTAACAATTTTCAGAATCTTTCCAAATTTTCGTTAAGGTACTTTATAAAAAAAGAAATAAACATTTATTTCAGAACTGTCAATTTCAAAATTTTGTCAGTAATGACTTTGGATCAGTCGCTATTCATTTCCATTTCATCTTTACTACTCCTATGCTTAAAGAAATTAGAGTAGTGTTATTGAAGAAGGACATCAGAGTCATGCATTTTGTTCTGATTTACCTGCCACTGTAGTGTGCTTGTCTGTCAGACACAATGTATTTATCAAAGTCAATTATGCACAGGAATTGTTGCCTCTCTGGGGAAAATCTGAGTCCTCCAAATCACTAAATACATTTCTTACCAATGTCACTGAGTAAAAAATAAGTACATAGGATAGTTTGCTGAAATGAAGCTAGTAGCTTATTATGTGTTTTAAAGCTGTTTCAACATCACTGAAATTTATCTGCTGTTGCTGACTTAATCACCATCAACTCTGATCAGCTCCAATGTGACTTCTGACTGTAAGATGAATATATATGTCTTTTAAGGTCACTTCTTGAATCATGTTATATCTTCTGAACAGAATCAATTAATTAGCATTTAGAAGATTAGTGCCTAATGTTATTTAATTAAAAACAATTATTTTTTTGTACCTCTCACATAGAAATTTTAGCTTTGACACTGAAATCAAAGGAATTATTCTTGTCTCATTGAGAGAAAAAAAGTCAAACATTAGAACAGATTTTAATCCCAGTTTCAGTCCATGTGCTTGAAGACATGAATCTCTTCTTCTGAACTCTTTCTGCAAGTCAGTCTACTGCCTCCTTAGCACATTTAATTCCTTATAAATTAGAATTCAGGAGGGCAGAGAGAATAAGTTACATTACATTACTATTGTGTTCTTGGAAGGAGGTGTAAGTTATTTGATTTAACTCCTGATAACAAATTTCAGGAGTGTAAAAACATTGCATAAATACACCATCCTATGGAATGCTATTTTGAAATAACTGCAATAAAGCAACTTTTAGAAAACAAACAAACAAACAAACAAAAAAAAACATTTTAATTTCCAAAAGACTTTTACTGGTGTCATGGTTTTATGGTTTTTGATAATTGGTATTCCACATCATAACATCATGTAGTGTACTGGGAGTTAAAGAGTTAATGCTCCAGTTCTGGGTACGTGCCCCAGAAAACAACTGCATCTCCATGTTTGCTGTTCTGTTACCGCTTCCGCTCAGAGGGAAAGATAAAACCTGTTTGCAGATCATGAGACCCCCCCGCTTTTACCCTTTTGACCATCCAGCTCATCTCTGTTGCGGGTGCCATATTGCCTCAACTTGCTTAGAATAAGGTCTTCAGCTTTCAGACACTCTCTCTCATTTTACTTGATGTATTAACTTCATTTCTAATCATATTGTATTATACTGTATTACAGCATGTTATCTCGCATTCCAGTATCTTATTTAGTAAATTAGTTTGTTTCTCCTCAGATCTTTACCACTGTTTTGTTTTTAGGCCTACCTCCCTACTCTTTTCCTCTTTATCCCTTTCCCATTTCCCATGGCATGGGTCCATGGGTTCCCCTGCCCCGCTAGTCATGCACCGGGCCAAACCAGCCTGTAAACCGCTGACAACAGGGAAAGAAAGGAAGTATAGATGAGAATGGCATATGCAAGGTTTTGCTATAAACAACATTCAACTGTTCAAAAGCTTTCTGAGTGTAATGTGATGGAAAGTGCAACAAGGCAGCAGAGCAACAATGTCCCAGGTGAGAATCAGCTCAGACACAACAGCAGTGGTCACAAAAATTAAAGAAAGAAACTGCATACCTTTGAAAGGCCTGTAAGGTCCTCAGGTAGACAGGGATCTCTAAATGAGATATCCTCACCTCCACTGCCAACATTTAAATGAAGTCTGGGAAGGGGTGGATCTCAGCTCCACTTCCAGTCACTCAACTAATGCACCTAAACTCCCCTGGATTGGCCCTGCCTTCCTACTTATCACTGGTTCAAGCCATGACTTAACATTTCCACTACACTGAGCCACTTAGATTTCTTTTGATCAGGTTAATATTTAAGCTGTATTTTTTAATTTTTATAGCAGTACTGAATAGCTGACCTTTTGGGGTGTCATATATTTTCACTCTCTTGTCATATACTTTCATTCTCTTATAAACCAAGACCAATTTTATAAATTGTGAAACTCGCTTAGGAGAAAAAATATAATGATAATCGGAATGAGAGAATAGTGGGATGATAAATTTATTTAGTTCAGGCACTCTGATATAAGGCAAATTGAAATTAATCTTGAGCTGATCTTGATATATATATATATATACAGCTAACAATTCCTTCCACAGATTTATAATATCAATTATGTTTTTAATATTAGCTATAAAGATGTTACTCTTGATATTCACTGAAGATATACAGCATAACCAGCATGGCATCACCAAGGGCTAATCCTGCTTGACCAACCTGGTGGCCTTCTATGTATGTAGTTGTGTCAATGGACAAGGGAAGAGCTTTGGTCCCCACAACATCCTTCTCTCCAAATTGGAAATATATGAATTGGATGGGTAAACTGTTTGGTGCATGAAGAACTGGTTGTGAGATTGTATTCAGAGAGTGGTGCTTTATGGCTAAATGCCTGGGTGGAGATCACTGACAAGTAGTGTCCTTCATGTGTCAGTACCACCTGAAGAGTGGTACCAACACTCTTTAATATAGGGGCATTGAGTTCACTCTCAGCAAATTTTAAGATGTGGTGCAGTTGACATGTGTGAGGAATGGGATGCCATCCAGAAATACCTAGACAAAGTTGAGCAGTAGGTGCAGTAGATCCTCATGAAGTTCAACAAATCCATGAGCAAGGTCTTGCACCCGGTCATGGCAATTCCCGTTATCAATACAAGATGGGATCTGAAAGAGTTAAGTATAGCCCTTCCTGAAAGGACTTGGGAGGTACTGGTGGATGGCAAGCTCAATATGATCCAGCACTCTGCCTTTGCAGCCCCAAAAAAGCCAACTGTATCCGGGGCTGCACCAAAAGAAGCATGCCAGGATGTCAGGGGAGGTGATCCTTTCCCTCTGCTCTGTGCTGGTGAGACCTCACCTGGAGTACTGTGTCCAGATGTGGAGTATTTATCCAGGAGAGACAAAGGCTTGTTGGAGCACATCCAGAGGAGGGTCAAAAAAATGGTCCAAGGGATGGAACACCTCCCCTGTGAGGCAGGCTGAGAGAGCTGGGGCTCTTCAGCCCGGAGAGGAGAAGGCTCTGGGGAGACCTGATAGCATTTATTTTAAAGTCTTTGTAAATTATCATCACTACACACACACACACACACACACACACACACACACACAATAAAAAAAAAAAAGGCAGATAATTATATTAAGACATGTTTTAGGTAAATTTTGTTAGTGTTAGACAATTAAACTTTTCTAAAATACAGCAAGAAGAAGATTACATTTAACACATAGATAAACTAAATACAATGAATGTGGAAAAAAACATTTAACTTCATTGTACATAGATTGTATAAAAGTAGAAATAGAGATCTACCACAGATCTGGATTTTTAAGTTCAATTTCATGTGGAAATTGATATTTTTAGCAGTAATATTACTATAATTTTTAAATAGTGTCATTATATCTGTAATATATTGTGCATTTAAGAAAAGAGTTGATTTATTTTTGGTTGCAACAAAGAGCAGACTACGTAGAGAAACTACTTTCACTCTAACAGAATTCGTTAATCTTAACCTAGAAGTATCACTTCCATTAAAATGCATTTTATTGGAGTTTCCAGTCTGAGTTTGAAGTTGGTCAGACTCAAAAGTCTTGGTATAACCAAACTGATTTTGGGTTTACAGAATGCTGGATCATGAAGGATCATTCCTAAAGGACTGGAATAAGATCAATAGAGTCCTTCGTATATAATCAGAAAGTCTTTGGATAGTGATATTCAGTCACTCAATTCAAACTGATCACCTGGAAGTGAAAAGACTCTTTATACATTTCTTGTTGTCTCATATACCTTAATTCAAGCATAGGTTTAGCGTCACCGTCCTTGGTCAGATGCACTGAAGAGTTATGATTTCAATATATGGATTAATTGGATTCCCGATAGATATAATTGCACAGAGAAGAATGACTTAAATGTTAACAAAATAATTGTAAATCTGTAAAAGGCAGTTTTATTGAGCTATAGTTCTTTATTTTTGATTTACTTGAGTAATTTTTCAGGATATTTCTCAGAGATGTGCTAGAAGCTGAGAGAGTTCTACAATAAAAGTGATATAATGTGAAACAACAGCTATTTCTCAGCTGCAGTCAAGATGGAAACTGTTTTTCACTGCATTTTATGTCCTGTTTTCTCTTTGTGGCCTGCCTTTGATTTTTTTTTGCACCTTATATCATGAGATCAGTTTATCCCTAGAATTCTACTAGGAAATATGTGATATTTATTGTTTATTTACCCAGATCCTGTGATGCAGCATACTATGTTTTTTAGGCATAACAAGTTATATTTTTGTTTATTTTGTTAAATAAACATTGTGCTTTCAGTTCTAACTGTTCTTGTCTGTGCTGAGGCTACCTATGACAAACTTGATCCATTTTGCTTAAAATTTTCAATTCCAGACAATAGCATAAGAAAGAATTTTGAGGCTGGTGTGGAGGAAGAATTTCAAATAAATCTCTATTAAATCTGATGAAGAAAATATACATATAATATTACAATGTAAAACTTTTCTTGCTATTTGAAGAAACTACAGTGTCTCCATTTTCTGGGATAAAAATTTTAGAAGCAGATACAGCTTTCTCTGGTCTACAGTAAAGGTTCATTCCACCTAGTTAGAGGCACAGACTGCACATAGATTCTTCAAGACTCTTCTTCTATAAAGATTATTCTGTAGGTTTTTTTGTTTGTTTCCGTTTTTTCTCTCAGAAGGTTTGTTTCTTGGTTTTTTTTTGGTAGGTTTTTTTATTTTTAAATTATTTCCTATGTTCAAATCTATGGATCTAGTATGCAGAATATAACTAATTGTTCCTGTAGTGTGGCTGTATGCAAACACAGAATTGTTTCCAGGAAATTTTGTCAATACTGAGAAGTGTAATCAGTATTATTCTTGGAAACAAAACCTAAAGGACAAACCAAGTCAAACAGCTGAATTACTATTTCAGATTTTGCAAGGTTCAATATTGTGAAAGTTGTCAAATTTGCAGAATCATGGAGTCATAGAATCATTAAGGTTGAAAAAGACCAACCATTGACCCATTGCCACCATGTCATTTAAACCATGTTCCTAAGTGTCACATCCTCATGTTTCTTGAAAACCCCCAGATGTGGTGTCTCCACCTCTTCACTGAATTTCCTGTTCCAAAGCATCACTACTCTTTCTAAGAAGAAATATTTTCTAATACCAAAACTGAACCTCACCCAGTGAAACTTAAAGTCGTTACCTTTTGTTGCATTGTTAGTTACCTGGAGAGGAAGTCAACTATCACCTTGTTACAACCTCCTTTCAGGTAATGGTAAAGAATAGTAAGATCTCTCTTGAACCTTTTCTTCTCAGGACTAAGCGATTCTGGTTCCCCCAAATGTTCCTTAATTGTGTGCAACTTCAGCTCATAGAAGAGAGCAGAATCTTTCATTTTCACTAATAGTCTTTTTTCCTTTCCTTTCCTTTCCTTTCCTTTCCTTTCCTTTCCTTTCCTTTCCTTTCCTTTCCTTTCCTTTCCTTTCCTTTCCTTTCCTTTCCTTTCCTTTCCTTTCCTTTCCTTTCCTTTCCTTTCCTTTCCTTTCCTTTCCTTTCCTTTCCTTTCCTTTCCTTTCCTTTCCTTTCCTTTCCTTTCCTTTCCTTTCCTTTCCTTTCCTTTCCTTTCCTTTCCTTTCCTTTCCTTTCCTTTCCTTTCCTTTCCTTTCCTTTCCTTTCCTTTCCTTTCCTTTCCTTTCCTTTCCTTTCCTTTCCTTTCCTTTCCTTTCCTTTCCTTTCCTTTCCTTTCCTTTCCTTTCCTTTCCTTTCCTTTCCTTTCCTTTCCTTTCCTTTCCTTTCCTTTCCTTTCCTTTCCTTTCCTTTCCTTTCCTTTCCTTTCCTTTCCTTTCCTTTCCTTTCCTTTCCTTTCCTTTCCTTTCCTTTCCTTTCCTTTCCTTTCCTTTCCTTTCCTTTCCTTTCCTTTCCTTTCCTTTCCTTTCCTTTCCTTTCCTTTCCTTTCCTTTCCTTTCCTTTCCTTTCCTTTCCTTTCCTTTCCTTTCCTTTCCTTTCCTTTCCTTTCCTTTCCTTTCCTTTCCTTTCCTTTCCTTTCCTTTCCTTTCCTTTCCTTTCCTTTCCTTTCCTTTCCTTTCCTTTCCTTTCCTTTCCTTTCCTTTCCTTTCCTTTCCTTTCCTTTCCTTTCCTTTCCTTTCCTTTCCTTTCCTTTCCTTTCCTTTCCTTTCCTTTCCTTTCCTTTCCTTTCCTTTCCTTTCCTTTCCTTTCCTTTCCTTTCCTTTCCTTTCCTTTCCTTTCCTTTCCTTTCCTTTCCTTTCCTTTCCTTTCCTTTCCTTTCCTTTCCTTTCCTTTCCTTTCCTTTCCTTTCCTTTCCTTTCCTTTCCTTTCCTTTCCTTTCCTTTCCTTTCCTTTCCTTTCCTTTCCTTTCCTTTCCTTTCCTTTCCTTTCCTTTCCTTTCCTTTCNTTTTTTTTTTTTTTTTTTTTGTCTGTTTTGAACTGGGAAGCCCAGGACTGGACACAGTTGTCTAAATGTGGCCTCACCAGGGCAGAGTAGAGGGGAAGGATCAGCTCCTTTCACCTGCTGGCCGCGATCTTTCTAATGCATCCTGACATACCATGAACCTTCTTGGCCACAAGGTACACTGGTCCCTCATGGACAGCCTGCTGTCCACCGGAACACCCAGGTCTTCCTCTGCAGAACTCATCTCCTGCAGGTCATCTCCCAGCCTGTACTGATGTATGCTGTTATTCCTTCCCAGATGCAAGGCTTGATAATTGTTCTTGTTTAACATCATCAGATTCCTTCCTGCCCAACTCTCCAGTCTGCCCAGGTCTTATTTAATGGTAGCACAGTCTTCTAGTGTGTCAGTCACTCCTCCTAGCTTTGAATCATCAGCAAACTTGCTGGGGGTCAAATCTATCCCTTCCACCCAGTCGCTGATGAGGATGTTGAAGAAGACCAGACCAGCCTCTGGAAAACACTGCTAGTTACAGACCTCTAGCCAGACTCTGTGCCATTGATGACAACCCTCTGAGCACTTCCAGTCAGCCAGTTCTCAATCCACCTCACCATTGATAGTTCCCCTCTACTAGGCTCTTGTGAGGCCTCATCTGGAATACTGCGTCCAGGCCTGGGGCCCCCAGCACAAGAGAGACACAAAACTCTTGGAATGGGTTCAGAGGAGGGCCAATAAGATGATCACAGGGCTGGAGCACCTCTCCTATGAAGAAAGGTTGAGGGAACTGGGCTTGTTTAGCTTGGAAAATAGAAGGCTCCGGGGAGACCTCATTGTAGCCTTCCAGTATTTGAAGGGAGCATAAAAACAGGAGTGGGAATGGGTGTTTAGGAGGGTGCATAGTGATAGGACAAGGGGGAACAGTTTTAAACTGAGACATCGGAGATTTAGGTTAGATATTAGGAGGATGTTTTTCACTCAGAGGGTGGCGACACACTGGAGCAGGTTTCCCAGGGAGGTTGTGAATGTCCCATCCCTGGAGGTGTTCAAGACCATGCTGGATGTGGCTCTGAGCAGCCTGGTCTAGTGGTTGGCAGCCCTGCCCACGGCACGGGTGTTGAAACTAGATGATCTTTGAGGTCCTTTTTAACCCAGTCCATTCTATGATTCTATGATGATTCTATACTTCTCTCATTTCATAGAATCATGGAATCATAGAATCACAAGGTTGGAAAGGATCTACAACATCATCTAATCCAACCGTCCTCCCATTACCATTGCTATCACAAGCTACTAAGCCATATCACGTAGCTCCTCATCCAGAGCCTCTTGAACACTGCCAGGGACGGCGACTCCACCAATTCCCTGGGCAGGCCATTCCAGTGCCTGACCACTCTCTGAGAGAAAAAGTTCTTCCTTATGTCTAAGCTAAATCTCCTCTGGCACAACATGTGGCCATTTCCTTGGGTCCTGTTTGTTGCCTGGGAAAAGAAGCCAAACCCCTCCTCATCACAACATCCCTTCAGAAAGTTGTAGAGTGCAATGAGGTCTCCCCTGAGCCTCCTCTTCTCCAGACTAAACAATCCCAGCTTCCTCAGCCACTCCTCATAAGACTTGTTCTCCAGACCCCCCCCCTCACCAGTTTTGTTGCCCTTCTCTGGACACGTTCCCGGGCCTCAATGTCTTTCTTGTACTGAGGGGCCCAAAACTGAACACAATACTCGAGGTGTGGCCTCACCAATGCTGAGTACAGGGGGATGATTACCTCCCTGCTCCTGCTGGCCAAACTATTTCTAATGCAGGCCAGGATACCATTGGCCCTCTTGGCCACCTGGGCACACTGTCGGCTCATGTTCAGCCAAACATCAACCAACACACCCAGGTCCCTTTCCTCTTTACAGTCATCCAGCCACTCATCCTCAAGCCCATAGCGCTGCATGGGGTTAATGTGGCCAAAGTGCAGGATCCGGCACTTGGCCTTGTTGAACCTCATCCCATCCACCTCAGTCCAGCGATTCAGCTTATCTAGATCCCTCTGAGGAGCCTGCCTACACTCAGGCAGACCTACATTACCTCCCAACTTGGTGTCATCTGCAAACTTACTGAGGGTAAGTTTATCCCATGGTTTCTAAGTTTCATAACAAAAACATTGTGGGAGACGGTGTCAAACACCTTGCCAAGGTACAAACATGATATCATAGAAGGCTACCAGTTTGGTTGGCATGATTTCCCCTTGTTGAATCTATGTTGACTACTCCTCATAACCTTCTTCTCTTCCAATTGCTTGGAGATGATGCCCAGAACAAGTTGTTCCATCACCTTTCCAGGGACAAGTTGACTGGACTGTAGTCTCCTGGATCCTCCCTCTTTTCCTATTTGAAGACTACAGTGGCACTGGCTGTTCTCCAGTCTTCAGGATCCCATTCACCAAGTGTAGAGATTGGTTCAGCAGCCACCTCTGCCAGCACCCTCAGTACATGTGGGTCTATTCCATTGGGGTCCATGGATTTTTGTGCAATGATTTTGGCTAGACACTTCCTGACCATCTCCTCCTCAACCCTAGAGAAGCCTTCCATTACCCACACTCTGTCTTTTACCTTCAGAATAATAAGAAACACTTTTTTAATTATGTCAACAAGAAAAGGAAACATATAATCACAGAATTCTTAGGGTTGGGAGGGATCATTAAAGGCCATGTAATCCAACTCCCCTCTCTGGTAAGGCTTCACTTTTGGTCCAATGAAATACACAGAAATTGTATGTAAGCCCATTTCTAACATAAGATAGTAATCATCAGCAATTTTTTTATCGTATTTACTGTGTGACTTTATGACATCTGCTTGTGCTTAAAGTCCTATAGTCACAAAGTACAGAATTTAAAATGCTATATGGGTGGTGCCAAACAGTGCAGAAGATTAGTTAACCTTCAGGTAAGTGTTTTAGCACTCCTGAAAGAATTTTCATTCAAGATGTGATATATCTACAGCATCGGAATGGGCTGATTTCCCAAAGTCCTCATTACTGGAGGAATTTAAAAGACATATTGCCATGACACTGGGGGACATAGTCTAGTGAAGGGACTTTGTAGATCAGGTTGATGGTTGGACTTGATGATCTTGGAGGTCTTTTCCAATTGAGACAGTTCTTTGATTCTGATTTAGTGATCCCTGTGGGACTTATAGCTAAGGATATTTTGTGATTCTATGATTCTACTATTCATCTACACAATTCTGTTTCCCTTGTCCAAGCAAAGAACAATTTTTATCTAAAAAATGGTTTTGTTGTCTGTCACATGAATCACCATTATACATATGTACGCTTTTTTTTCTCCCCAATAATCTGTACAAGAGATATGCCACAAGAATTCAGGTTTAGATTTGCATCTGAATTCCTCACATAGTTAGGTGTCAGGCTTAAAGCATTTCAGAAGCATTTCAGGGTCAGCTTATCTGTTTACAAGCACTGGTTTTACTTGTTATATGAAGATGATGCTCCATTCCCTCGTGCCTTGCACTTTGTTTTTTTTCCAGATGTACAGAGCAGTAAGGAAGGAATAGCAAACTAAAATTATCCGCTTGAGACATCTTTATTTACATTGACTCCACAACACTAGTACGTACCAAACCAATTTAAAAGACACTGCAATGTGAGCAAGATCCATCAGGATGAAATACTGCAGAAAAACTAATACACGAATAATTATTCCGTGTCACACACACTTCTATAGACCAATTCACTACTCTTTGCATCTAAATATCCTCAAAATTGCTTTTAAAATTTGATCAAATTGAAAGATCTTATGTCATAAAACATCTACCAAAGAATTTTCATTCTTATTACTAAAATTACTGTAGGAGAAAATAAAATTTTAAAAAAGGCTGGAAACAGTTTTACAATTCTAATTTCTCTGTATTCTTAGCTACTGCTTTGCTTTCCTCCGCATGGAAATGTATGAGATGCCATCTATACCCAGGTCTCGTTTAAATAATGCTTTAGGAGGAACTTCAGAGCACTGTGGAATATTGTTTCTCACATAGTTCATGTTGCTGTTCTCATACGCCCTGTTTAGAATTTAATGAAGAAAAAAATTAATATAATCTTTATACCCATTGTGCTTGAGCAAAAAATTATTTAGCTATGTAGTTATGTAATTGTAGTCATTTGATCTCAGTTTCTGGTTTTGCTGCATGCGAAGATTCTGAGTGCTTCTTATCCTTCAAACTTTGCCATAAATATTACACATAAAAATATTAAATACATTGGAAACTGTGAAAGTAGAAGTTGGCAAAATTTTTACTTGTTTGGCTTTGATTTTTGCCACACAGACATGTTACTCCCATGAAAACCTCCCTCCAGTTGGACCATGATTAGCATGTAAAAAGAGAATTTGTTGTTTCCTTCATATAAAGAGGATTTTTTTGAATATACACAATTGCAATTCATACTGATCATCTCTTTTCAAGGATACTTCATCCAGTAGACAATCAATTAGTTGAATGAAATGGTCAAATGCCTAGGATTGTGAAGTCTTGTAGTGTGGAATTTGCAATTCCACCTATTAAAGACATTTTTCTCACTGGTCTATATGTTAACCTTAACTCTTACCAACAGATGTAAACATGGAAAAGCAAGTAAATGCTTGGTTTCATGACGTAAACTAAAGAGATCATCATGACAAGCTGTCAGCACTGTTTGCGTATATTTTTCAGTCTCTTCAATTGACGAAACAGAACCATGTTTTTTTTGTCATATGGAATAAATGAAATTTATTACCATTTACCACAAATAAGATCTGATCTCAAACCAGCAGAGTGCAAAGTCCTTGAAAGACCCTTGAAGTATCAAAAGTGTTATGTCTATGCTGTTTTAATAAATAGAGATTCATACCCTTGTGCATTCCTGCTCTGGGCTTCTTGTGATGCACTACTGGCTTACTGTACACCACTGGCACATAGTTAGTTTTGAGTAATATTTGCAGAAACACTATAAAGCAAATACTTACAAAAGGCCCTATGGTTGTTCAAACCCCTGTAACAGACCCTGCAGTTTCTCCAACCCCTGCAACAGGCCCTACAGTTCAGTCAGAGACGAGAAAAAAAAAATGACCGTGAAAGTCAGCTTGTTTACTAAGGACAGACACTCCTACTAAAATGAGGATGAAAGAAGAGGATGAAGCAGGGCCATCATGAGGATGAGAGAAGGAAGAGTCAAAATTTATAACCTAACTCTGAAGGAACTGCAAGATATGCAAAAAGATTCAGATCAGGTGAGCATATTGTCACCCATTTCCCCTGATGCTGGGATAATGGGGTTAGTAGCCTGGACTTAATGGTAGTAAAGATAGACAGCTAGGATCCAAAACAATTAGAAAAGAGACATCAACCTTCACCTTTTGCAAGTGACTGCCTTCAGCTGTGAAGGACACATATCCCTTCAAGAAAGATGTGGTAAATTTTCCAGTCAAGTGGACCACTATGATGAAAGACATCCAGTAACTGAGGGAATTAGCTATGCAGGTGATGATGTAAAATATTGACCTGGACAACGATCAGTTATCCCAAGATCCAGATGATGTTAGATGGCAGAGATTTGTATGGAGTGCACCATCTTTTTATACCAGCACACTGACAGCAATGGTCTGGAAAATAATGAAAACCCAACTGTGAATGAACTGTCCAGCTTATTTTGAAAATATGAAGAAAATCTCTCATCCTCCTTTTAAGCCTGTGTCTCAGCTCTGGAGAAACTGTTCAGGGAATTCCAGCAATTCAAAGACAATGTATCCTACTCCTCACATGTATAGACCAGTATCTCAGCTATCAGAAGTAAACGTTCCTTCGCTTTATGTAGGGGATATAGTGGGAACACACCAAAATCCACTCTGTGTTTTTACCTGCATAACCATGAAGTGGATATGAGGAAATGGGATGGAAAACCCTCCTCTGCCCTACAGGCATGGGTACATAAGTTACAAGGAAGGACAATTGAAAAAAGGAGTTCTTCCAGGGAAATATCTTCTCCAGTTTCCAGTGGGCAGTCTCCAAGAGAGAGAAGATGGTCGGATCCTATTTCTGAGCTTGATAATAAGTCTTTTGGGTTCTATTCATGACAAGTGAGTGATGAATGCAATAACAAGTATTGGAGGAAAGAGACAATTGGACTTATTGAACTGTGTGGCTTTGATGGTCAGGCACATCACAGACACAGACACCAGAGTATAATGCTAGGATACTGGCACAGAGTGTATTTTATTGCCACCAAGTTATGAGAGGAGTAGAACTCATATGTATTTCAAAAGTGAAAAAGGGATCCCAGGATCTAACCGTGTTGGAGTCTGAAGGGATCCTAACTGGGAACGAGTAGCAAAAACACCCTATTGTGATCAGCCAGGAGGCTCTGTGCATCCTTGGCATAGATTATCTCAGAAAAGGGTTCTTTAAGGATCCAAAAGGGTATTGGCACGCTTTTGGTATAACTTTGTTGGAGATGGAAGACTTTAAGCATCTGTCTACCTTTCTCAGATTCTGAAAGAATCCTTTCCTTGTGGAGTTGTGAAAAGAACAGCAGGTACCAATTGCTGCTACAACAGTGCACTGGCAGTAATATCACACCAACCATGACCCCCCTGATTCCCATTTGTAGGCTGATTTATCAACTGAGGAGCCACGGAATAATCAGCAGGACATTCTCACTGTTTAACTGTCTCACATGGCCAGTGCAGAAGTCCAGTGCAAAATTCCAAAAGTGCTATCATGTATCAATGGAGAGTGCTATCATATCAGTGCACTTCTGCTATCATATGACTTTGAAACTTCATGCTCTTTTTCCATAACATTTTCATTTCCATCCCTAATTTGGTTTTCTAATATGCTTTTAAACCATCAGTAACTGTACTGAAGTCACATCCTCATACTTGGAATCTCCTATCATAACCCTTATCTTTAATTAACTGCCATAGGAAAGACTACTCCGAGCCGCAATGAATAAAATAATCCTCTGTCATCTACCTTTGGAGAGTTAGTTTCCTCATATTTTTGTTGTTGTTGTTTGTTTGTTTGTTTTTGTTTTTTTTTTTTCCTGTTTGTTTTCGGAGGCTTTGTCTTTGTACTTATATTCCCAACTGCATGGCTGGAAGGAGTGTAAATTGAAGCCTTCCTACATCCCCTATAGCTGATGGACATTACTCTCTCAGTCATTCTCCTTTCCCATTCATAATCACATTGCTTAGTAAGGCATGTCTTCTTTATTCTCTGTCCATCATATGCTTGTCTCTCACTGCATGTTATACTCATGAGTAATTGCATTTTCATTTATATTTGTTATTCATTTATTTCTAATTTAAAATACACAAGTATAGGGAATACAATTATATTATTTTACTACATTTTTTTACATTATTTTACTGCAATTATTTAACTGCTGAGAGTGCATTCTGTGTTGGAAACAAACTTCTTGGCTTACAAATACACATGAACTTCATATATTTATATTCACTGCTTAAAAATATAAAATAAAATAAAATAAAATAAGATAAAATAAAATAAATTCCTAAACCCAGCACAGGAAAGAACAATAGAAAATACATGTGAGTGATCCAACATGCAGATATCCTAGTTCTGGCATGTGTATATTTCTGAGGAATGTGATGCCTGCTAGTGCAGTATTATGCCTGAAAATTTATTAGGTATTAAACATAGCTAGTTAGATCTCTCTCATGCTGTGGATTCCTTATATNTTTTCTTATTACTATAACGGAATATTTGGGTTCAGGTTTTGTTCTGTCTTTTATTGCCACAGTTGAAGTCTAACAAGTATTAAGATACCAAAGTTAAGTCTAGAAAGAAATATTATTAAATCTGATGGTATGAAACATCCTATTCTTCCGTAAAGCCTGGATTAAGTTCTTTTCTGTCCTTCAGATTTTTTCCCAAACTTGGAAAATTAAAGAGTAGAAAAAAAATCCCTTTGCTTTTTTACTTAAATAACCTGAGGATTAAGGATTTAAACTCTAATTCTTTTGAATCAGAACAAAATCCTTCAGAGATAGCACTTGACATAAGATCCCCAAATTAGTTTTATTAATAATAAGCATATTACACATTATGTTATATCAGTAAGATTCCAATTATGACTATTAAAAAAGAAGAGACTTCATTTTATTCTTGTTTCCTTTTTTAATTATTATTTTTTTTTCTTGATTAAATGAGTAAAATTCTTTGAATCTATACTGACAAAAAAAAAAAAAAAAAAAAAAAAAAAAAAAAAAAAAGTTCTGGAAAGCTAAGTTTAACCAATTTTATTCCACAAGAGTAGATGAGTAGACTGCTTTCTTTCAAAGATATTTTTTTACTTTGTATAATTCATACTTCTACATCTCTTTTCTGCTGCTATACACTTTTATCTGAGTTCTAAACAGCATCACATCTCATGCTGTTACTATCTTCAGTACTTGTAGAGGATTTCTTATTTGTGCTAAAATCACAAATTCTTGGTGTTACTCTAATTGCTTGTCTCAAAATTTTGAAGACAAAATTTTATTTTTCTTTTATTGTCTCATGAAAAGCTAAGATCTTCTCTTGTGAATAAAACATGACTTTTTTCAATGTTGTCTCTGTCTTTTGTATTTACAATGGAGATCCTGTTAAGCACCTTGTTCAACAAGTCAAGCACAACCAAGAATGCATGTTGCAAGCTAGGGCTTTTTTTCATTCTTCATTTTAAAGTACGGCAACACACACTTAAAATTTGTAGTCAAAAATAAAATATATGAAGCTTTGAGAAATGTTCCAGATGAGTAAAAATGATAATTAAAAAACAGTGAAAACAACAACAAAAAGAACAGCAATAAAAACAAACAAACAACAATAATACAAAAGGCAAACAAAAAAACCACACTAATTTTATTTGATCAAATAAAAATAAATCGTATCAGGAAGTAAATTACATAATTGTAGAATATAATGTATGATTACACGTTCTCCCTTGCCAGCAGGATGAGGGAGGTGATCGTTCCCTTCTACTCTGCCCTTGAGAGGTCCTATCTGGAGCACTGCGTGCAGACCTGAGGCCTCCGTTACAAGAAAGATATAGAGCTGTTAGACCAAGTCCACAAGAGGGTCATGAAGATGATCAGAGGGCTGGAGCACCTCTGTTGCAAAGGAAGGTTGAGGCAACAGGGCTTACCCAGCCCAGAAAAGTGGTTGCTCCAGAGAGATGTCAGTGTGGCATTCTATGACTTCAAAGTCACTTAGAAGGAAGACCAACTTTTTACAAAGTCTGATAGTAATAGGACGAAAGAGAATGACTTTAAACTAAAAGAGGGGAGATTTAGATTACATGTTAGGGAGAAATTCTTCAAAGAATGATGAGACATCGGAACAAGCTGCCCAGAGAATTTGTGGTTACCACATCCCTGAAGGTGTTCAAGGCCAGGTTAGGTGGGGTCCTAGGTAGCCTGGTCTAGTGGTTGGCACTGTGTCCACAGCAGGGGAGTCTGAAGGAGATATCTTGAACATCCTTTCCAATCCAAACCATTCTTCTACTTTACAAAATGATTATGCAATAATCTTTATTTATGAGTAATCAGAATTAAGTTATCATAGTCTCTTTATATCTTAAAATACTTATATTGTTCTTTAATTGTTGCCTATCTGTTTTTATGTTTTTATTGGTCCTGGAATGAAATAGTTGTGTTTTCAACCTTGAAAAATCCCAATTTCTAATTCAAGACATTCAGATAGTAAAAGTAGTTCAAAATGCATGTCTGTTTGTTTTCCTCCGTAAGCTGGAAAAGTAGAAGTCTACTTCATTTTGGCTAATGAGTCCATATGAACAGCTGAAATTCTCATGTAATCAACCCAGTTTAGAATGCTAAAGCAATATACTGAGGACAAAGTTTTTGTTTCTGTGATTTTCCTTTTTTATTTTTTTGTGGATACCGAATACTTTCTGTGTTAGGTTAGGCATATTTTTCATCCCAAATTAATATCATTTTGCTGCCTACAAAATAGCAGAGAGAATACTTGATAACAATTATCCCTTTAGTTTCTGTAAGAGGCATCTTAAATAGTCTACTAAAGACTATTTCAATGTAGATATAAGACTACAGATTAAAAATGGTCAGCTGAAAATTTGATGTGGCAACTCACATGGCATGCTCTCCTAGAAATGTGGCAGTTCAAGTACCTGGCTGCAGCAAGCGCCTGCCAGTGAAGGGTGGCAGAGATCTCACTTGTGTGAGGTGTGAGCAGGTGGATGATCTGCTCAGTATAGTGATGAAGCTCAAGGAGGAGGCAGAGAGATTAAAGGGTATCACAGAGCGTGAGCAGGAGATAGATCTGTGGAATAACTCTCCGTTGAACTTGTAAGAAAGACACCACCTCCAAATGGTGGTGGACCCCCTTCCCCGCCATCATTAAGCAGAGGGAGGCAATTTAAGGGAAGAGGAGGAGTGGAAACAGGTCCCAGCTTGGTGTTACAGGCAACCCCCATCTTGACCTATCTCTGTTCCCTCAATATGTGGAACTTGAGGGAGAGGTAAATGAGAATGTGATGGGTGGTCCATCCTTGAGGTTGTTTAGGGTAAGGCAGTTGACCCCACACCTCAAGACTGCTTCTGCCAAGAAGGACAGAAGGGTGATTGCTGTAGATGACTCCCTTCTGAGAGGAATGGAGGTCCCTATATGTTGGCCTAGCCCTGTCATCATGGAAGTATGCTTCCTCCCTGGGGCCCAGGTGGGGGATATTTCTAGGAAACTTCCCACTCTGATTCATCCCTCTGATTATTATCCTTTATAGACAGTTCAGGCTGGAAGCAATGAAGTTGCTGAGAGAAGTCTGAGGATTATCAAAAGTGACTTTAGGGGACTGAGGCAGTTTGTGGATGGAGCGGGGATACAGATTATGTTTTCCTCTATCCCTTTAGCTGTAGGGAAGGTTACTGAAAGGAGCAGGAATACCCATTTCATAAATACATGGCTGAAAAATTAGTGCAAATGCAAGAATTTTGTTTGTTGTTGTTGTTGTTTGTTTGTTTGTTTGTTTGTTTTTCACTGTGAGCAGTTTACTCAGTACCCAGCCCGAAGACTGTGGATAGATCTGACCTGCCTCAAAGGGGGAAATAGATTCTAGCCCAGGAGCTGGCAGAGCTGTCTGAGAAGGCTTTAAACTATACATGAAGGGGGAAGGGGCCCCTAAAGATGAGCCTAGGGGAATGATGACAGACTGGGAGTGAAGCAAGGGGCTCAGATGAAGTGCCTCTGCACCAATGCACACAGCGTGGACAATAAACAGGAGAAGCTGGAAGCCATTGTGCGCCAGGCAAAATATGACTTAGTTGCTGTTTCAGAAACATGGTGGGATCATTCCCATGAGTGAAATGCCGCAATGGATGGCTATAAAGTCTTCCGTAGGGATAGGAAAGGAAGAACGGGGGGTGACATGACCCTATAACATAGAGAGTGCTTTGATGTTGTTGAGCTTGGGGCTGGGAATGATAAGGTTAAATGTCTATGGGTAAGGATCAGGGAGAGGACCAACAAAGAGGACATCCTGGTGGGGGTCTTCTACAGATCGCCTAACAAGAATGAAGAGACAGATGAGGCGTTCTGTGAACACCTGCCAGAAGTTGATTGCCAGCCCTTGTTCTCATGAGGGACTTCAACTTCCCTGATATACATAGGGAATACAGTACAGCACAGAAGAAGCAGCTTAGGAGATTTCTAGAGTGTATGGAAGATAACTTCCTGATGTAGCTGGTGAGAAAGCCTACCAGGGGAGGTGCCCTACTAGACCTGCTGTTCACAAACAGAGAAGGACTGGTGGGAGGTGTGATGACTAGGAGCTGTCGTGGACAGTGTGACCATGAAATGGTAAAGTTCTCAATTCTTGGTGAAGTTAGGAGGGGGGACTGCAGAACTGCTACCTTGGACTTCTGGAGGGTGGATTTTGAATGTTCAGGATGCTGGTATGGAGAGTCCCTTGGGATTCAGTCTTGAAGGGTAAAAGGGTCCAGGGCAGCTGGTCTCTTCCAGGAAGAAAGTCTTAAAGGTGCAAGAGTAGGCTACCCCCTGTGCCACAAGATGAGCCAGTGAGGAATAAGATTGGCATGGATGAACAGGGAACTTTTCTTGAAGTGGAGAAAAGAATCTACCTCCTGTGGAAGAAGGGAGGGGTAACTCGAGAGTATAAAGAATTCGTTTGGGTATGCATGCAGAAAATTAGAAAGGCAAAAGCCCAGCTTGAACCTAACTTGGCCGTTGGGGTAAAAGAGAACAAAAAAACTTTTCTACAGATATATTAGCAGTAAGAGGAGGGCCAAGGAGAATCTTCATCCTTTACTGGATGTTGCGGAGAACACTATCACAGAGGATAAGGAAAACACTGAGGTTCTCATTGCCTTCTTTACATCTGTCTTTAAAAGTCGCACCAGTTATCCTCAGGGTACTCTACACCCTGACATGGAAGTCTTGGATGGGGAGCAGAATAAACCTCCCATGATTCAGGTGAAAATAGTTAGAGACCTTGTATTGCCATAATAGAATGGAAAGTATCACGATAATAGTGGGGTGGCAAAGTCTTTGGCAACAGCAAATGAGAACAAGCCCAAATGCAGCAGCTGCAGAAATGAAGGAAAAGAGTCCTTACCTTTGAAAGGCCTCAGGTAGGTAGGGATCTCCAGCACGAGCTTTGCCTTCACTGCCAACCCTTAAATGAGATCTGGGAAGCCAGGATCCACCCCTTCCAGATGTTCAAGTACACTGCATGCACTTAAGCTCTCCTGGGTTGGCCCTATCTTCTCACCAAGTGCTCAATCACTGTTTCAGGCCATGACTTAGAATTTCTGCTACACACCTACTACTCCACCTGGACAGCCATAAGTTCACAGGGCAGGACAGGATCCATCTGAGGGTTCTGAGGGAGCTGGCAGAGTTGATAGCCAAGCTGCTTCTTATCACCTACCAGCATTTCTGGTCAACCAGAGAGGTCCCAGGAGATTGGAGGCTTGCCAGCGTGACTCCCATCTACAAGGATCACGAAGAGAATTCAGGGAACTACAGGCCTGTCAGCCTGACCTCAGTACTAGGAAGTATTGAGCAGATCACCTTGAGGGAGATCATATGGCACAAGCTAGACAACCAGGGGATCAGAACAAGCCAGCACAGGTTCATGAAAGGCATATCCTGCCTGACCAACCTGATCTCCTTCTTTGATTGAGTGACTCTCCTGGTGAATGAGGGAAAGGCTGTTGATGTAGTCTACCTAGATTTCAGCAAAATCTTCGCTGCTGTCTCCACCAGTATTCTCCTGGAGAAGCGAGTAGCCCATGGCTTGGACGGATACACTCTTTGATGGGTGAAAAACTGGCTGGATGGCCAGGCCCAGAAAATGGTAGTGAATGGAGTTAAATCCAGCTGGCAACTGCTCACAAGTGATGCTCCCCATGGGTCTGTACTGGGGCCTGTCCTGTTCAATATCTTCATGATGAGGGCACTGAGTACACCTTCAGTAAGTTTACAGATGACACCAAGCTGGCAGGAGGTGTCGATCTGCCTGGAGGCAGGAAGGCCCTACAGATCGATCTGGGTAGGCTGGGTAGCTGGGCTGAGGCCAGTGGGATGAAGTTCAACAAGATCAAGTGCCGCATCCTGCACTTTGGCCACAACAATCCCCAGAAGTGCTACAGGCTTGGGAGGGATTGTCTGCAAGAATGTGCAGAGGAAACAGGCCTGGGGGTATTTGTCAACACTTGGCTGAACGTGAGCAAGCAGTGCGCTGAAGTGGCCAAGAAGGCCAATGTCATCCTGGCCTGTATCAAAAATAGTGTTGCCAGCAGGAGCAGGGAAGTGATCATCCCTTTGTACTGAGTCCTGGTGAGGCTGCACCTCAAGTACTGTGTTCAGTTTTGAGCCCATCACTACGAGAAACATATAGAGGCCATGGAGCATGTTCAGAGAAGGGCAATGAAGCTGGTGAGCAGTCTGGAGCACAGCCCTTATGAGGAGCAGCTGAAGGAGTTGGGAATGTTCAGTCTGGAGAAGAGGAAGCTTAGGGGTGACTTTACTGCTCTCTACAACTACCTGAAGGGAGGTTGTGGTGAGGTGGGGGTCAGCCTCTTCTCTCATGTAAGTAGCAATAGGACTAGAGGGAATAACCTTAAGTTGTGCCAGAGGAGATTCAGGTTAGATATTAGGAAGTAATTTTTCTCCGAGAGAATTGTCAGGTGCTGGAACAGGCTGCCCATGGCGGTGGTGAAGTCACTGTCTGTGGAGGTGTTCAAGAAACATTTAGATGTTATATTGAGGGAGATGGTTTAGTGGGAAATACTGGTGATAGGTAGGCAGTTGGATTGGATGATCTTAGAGGTTTTTTCCAACCTTGGTGATTCTATGATTCTATGATTAGCTGAATAAGGAAAAGTTAGAAATCATCATCTCAGGGGGTCACCCTGTTCTTGTGATTTCAGTGCAGCTACAATGTATGTTGATATTTCATGATAAATGAAACTTTTTTATTATTCTTAAAGTTAAGAGACAGAAGTTTACACACTGTATTTAATTTTCCCTAGTCACCCATGTCTACTTCTGAGTTCAGCCTTAATAAGTATTTGCTGAACATTTCTGCTGTAACAATACAGAATGAAGGGTGTTCCCAAAGTAATGCCTTCTATTTTATTATGTTTGCCCACAACATCAGAGGTAAATGGCAGTAGAAATTGAACCTTTTTGCCTATATTTCTTTCAATTTTGTTGCCATGTGACATCTAACAGCAGAGGGGCACTATGATAAAATGTCTTATGACATGGAAGAGTGTATGAAGCAAAGATGTGTCACGGAATTAATTGATGAGGAAAGATTTGCACACATTGACATTCATCAATTCTTGCTGAATGTTCATGGAGATCAAACAGTGAATGTTTAGCACAGTGAGGTAGTGAGTGGTATATTTCAGCACTTGTGACAGATAAGAAGGACAAGCCACATTTCAGATTGCCATGCATGGCTGTCATACCATGAAATGAAGAGTGTCTTGATCAGCTCATCCATACAAATCAATGGATTATGACTAGGGAACTGTGTTTGAAGCTGAATATTGGCTTCTGTGCACTGAAAATGATGGTGGCAATATTGGAAAATCACAAGGTTTGCACCAGGTGGGCCCCACAAATTCTCACATAGAACAGAAAGAACACCATATGTAAATTTTTCCAGACCTGTTGAAAAAATATAAGGCTGATGGTGACAGTTTTCTGGATCACATCATTGCAGATGATGGGACATGGTGTCACCACTATGAGCTGAAGTCAAAACAGCAGTCAGTGGAGTGGCAACATATTCAATCCCCATTGAAGAGAAAGTTCAAGATTCAACCCTCAGAGGGCAAGGTGATGGACACTGTCTTTTACTATAGGAAAGGAGTGATCCTTCTAGATTTCCTGAAATCCAGAAACCTTTATCTGACCTCTGCGTTAAGGAACTTAATAAATTGAAGACTCAAATTTCCAGAATCAGACCAGAGAAGGTTCTTTCTCTTGCAATCTTGGCTGAACTGTCCTACCACACCCACCATATAATCCAGATTTGGCATTTTCTGAATTCCATCTGTTCAGGCTGATGAAAGACAGCAACATCTTTCTAGCAACTGCGCAGCTATAGCAGCTGTGAAAGAGTGGGTCACCTCAGCTGATGCAGATTTTCTTGAGTGTAGCATACACTTGTTCATCGCTGGTGAAAGTGCATAGCTAATGGTGGTGACTATGTTGAAAAAGAGTGTTTTGTAGCTGAGGATTTGCTTTGTCAAATAATGTTATGTGTGGTTTGTATCTGTTGCATTTTCCACGGAAATAAATAGAAAGTATTACGTTCAGAGGAGCCTACATTATACCACATTGTGAATCCATAATCATGAGTTACAGAAGAATTCATACACAGGTAATTCTCTAAGGTTAAGGGCAGTGAATCTTCATATATGAAAAGCCCTAAAACTAAATTTAAGAGGAGGCCTTTTCATTTAACTCTTTTATTGCATGCGACCCTCAGTACATAAAAGCTAAACAGCGTTTTCTCTGCCATTTCTACTTTGCGTAGTCAATGAGGTTTCCTTCTTTTCTTTCTAATCATCTAATTTTCTTTTAGAAAAAAGTGTGAAATTGTATGCAAAGGAAAGTTAAGACTTTTTTGTATTGTATTGCTTTGAGCAATCAGGATTCTTACATACTGTTGTGACATTTCGGTAGAAATAATTATATTGCATTACAGCCATTTCAGCCCTATGTTACCTGAATTGTATTCATTTATTATTTCTTTCTTGTAGCCTCTGTGCTATGCTGTATGCTACTGAAATATAATAATGAAGCTGATCCCTACCTAAATTTCATATTGTGAGAAGCACAACAAAAATTTACAAAGTACAGGATAATAAGCAGACCTAACATTTTTAAAGTTTTGAAAATAAAGTATATAAGAAATGTGAATAAAATAATTGAAAGAAATATTCTGTTGTATTTAAGAGCATTTCATAATATTATAAAAATATACATGTTATATCTTGATATATAAATGTTAAAAACCACTGGTAAAAACAAGCAAGCAAACAAACAAACAAAAAAACAGAAATAAACAAATTGATTGTTTCAAATAGATTTCCAAAAGAAAGGAAAAAAAAAAAGAAGGATTCCCTGATATTCAGAGGGAAACTCCTGGGTTTGAATTTATGATCACTGCCACTTTTCCTGTCCCTGGGCACCAATGAAAAAAAGCCAGGCTGCATGCTCTTTGCACCTCCCTTAAATGTATTTACATACACTGATAAGATCATAACGTCGTTTAAGTTGGACTTTAAAGGTCATCTAGTCAAACTACCCTGCGATGAACAGGGGCATCTACAGCTACATCAGGTTTCTCAAATCCCTGTTCAACCTGGTCTTGAATGTTTCCAGGAAGGAGGCATCTACCACCTCTCTGGGCAACCTGTTCCTTTGCCTCACCACCCTTATCGTGTAAAAGACTTTTTTCCTTATAAACAACCTAAATCTTCCCAGTTTTAGTTTGAAACCATTCCCCTTTATTCTATCACAACAGATCCTGCTAAAGGATCTACCTTTTATTTTAACCTCCCTTTGGAAACTGAAATTCCACTATCAGTATTCCCCAGAGCCTTGTCCTCTCAAGGCTGAACAGCCCCAGCTCTCTCGACCTGTCCTCACAGAGAGGGTGTTCCATCAATTGGATCATTTTTGTGGTCCTCCTCTGTATGTATTGTGAGAGGTCTGTGTATCTTCTGAGCTGAGAACTCCACATCTGGACACAGCACTCCAGGTGAGGTCTCACCAAGTCAGAGTAGATGGGAAAAATTACCTCCCTTGGCTTCCTGGTCACATTTCATCTAATGAAGCCCAGGATCTGGATGGCTTTCTGGGCTGCTGGGCACATTTCTGGCTCATGTCCAGCTCATCATCCATGCCCACAAGCTTTCTTTTCTCAAAGGTTAATAGTCCCAGCTCCCTCAGCCTTTCCTCATAGGAGAGATGTTTCAGTCCCCATAATCTTCTTGGCCCTTCTCTGGACTCTGTCCAGTAAATTCAAGTTTCTCCTATACTGGAGGGCTCCTTACTTCAGAAATGGACACAATACTTGAGCGTAGCCTCACCAGTCCTGAGGAAAGGGGAAGGATCATCTCCCTTGATCTTCTGACAATGCTTTGTCCTATGAAGCACATATTAACCTTCCCGGTTGCAAAGGCACTGTCTTGCGGTTATCTCTTGATATAAGTCCGTGACAGGGGGGCAAAGGCCCCGGGAAAAAAAAAAAGAGAAGAGAAAAGAGCGAAGGAAAAAAAAAAAAGGAAGGGGTACTAACAATTTGCTGCGTGATCCAGCCAGCCCCAGGCCGCGCGCTCCGGGAGAGGGGGAAGGGCAGAGAGCTAGTAGATGGGTTTAACAAAAGGAGCACACCTGCAACAATCTGAGAAGGAATGGTAATTTACTAAATTTAACCAAATCAAACAAAATGATAGAGACCAGAGTATCCAAAATGCAAGTCAAACCACAATAATGTGAGGGAACCACGTGCTTTTCTCCGTGGCGAGGTGAGAAGGCAGCGCCAGCACCAGGAGAGGCAGATGTTCAGGGTCCTGTCTGGAGCTCCACCTCACTTCCTCTTCCCTCCAAGTCCTCCAGAGATGCCTCCCCTCCCCTCCCATCAGGATACTCCAAATGCCCATAAGAGGCAGTAAACAAAACCAGAACATTAACTCTTTAACTCCCACTGGTTCACATGATGTTCTGATGTGGAATACTGACCACAAAAATCGCCAAACCACAACAGGCACACAGCTGGCTTATGTTCAACTTGCTATCCATGGGGACCCCAGGTCCTTTCCTGCCAACCTGCTTTCTAGCTGGCTGTCCTCCAGCATGGTGCACAGGGCTATTCTTCCTCAGGTGTAGGATTTTGCATTTTCCTGAGCTGAACATCATGAAGTTCCTGCTGGCCCATTTCTTATACTGCCTGAGATCCCTCTCTAAAGGAAGAACAGTACTCCAATTTTGCATCATCTGTAGACTTGCTTTACCTCATTGACTTGTGGAAACAAATTCTATAACCACGAAGTAGTTATAAAGCAGGTATGTTTCTTCAGCGCCACATTCGTGCTGGGTGCAGGGGGAGTAGCCCCTTCCTAACCTTCACACGGAAAGCAGGTAAACATCTTAATTTGTAGAAGGAATACATGTATATTCATAGTATTTCTAAGACAAGGAGTGGTTATTACTTCTAGGAATTCATAACAATATTCCACGCCCATTCTAATGCCCTGAACTCCACCCTTAATTACTGCTTCTACACGTGTTGTGCCTCTTGGTGGTCATCCTGGTGGCCGTGGGGATGAAGGCTGTATATCTTCCTAGGAGTGTACTTCTGAACCCGGTGTAGTTCGAAGCAGTATTCTGGCTTCAACTGGTTCAGTTTCTAGGATGTACCTCCTTGGACCAATCAGCAGGCTTCTTGGGTTATGGTTGAAGTACTCCACATCTTTCCCATTGTTTGTGGTCAACTACTTTTACAGTTTTAACAATATAACAAATTAGCCCTTTATTCATTGTCATTGATATAATTAATATTGATGTTAAATACCACTGGAGCCAGTAGCAGCTTCTGGTGTACTCATTAGTAGCTGATCTCAGGCTACACTGTGCCAACATCTGGGACCCCAGGTTCATCCAGTTGTTAGGTATGATGGAATAAAGCCAACTATGAACATATGTACAATTGAGTACATAAGCCAAGTGTTCTCTGCGTGTTAGTCAGATATTAACATTTATAGTATTAGAAAATTCTGTCTTACATGGATATATTTTTTCTTTCATGTATTCTATTTAGCCATTTAGAAGTATTTTCAGGTTTGATGCATCACTGTCAGGAAATGTGATGGAGTGGTAAAAATCTGTCAAATCACCATAGATTAGCAACTTTATATAATAGGGACAATACTAAGAATGGTATGCAGCCTGACCTTCTGTTTGTAGGATCATTATGCTATGGCAAAAGAGCATGTACAAAATCACTTGGAAAATATTACTATTAATACATTCCATAACATTATCATTCTTAGATAAATTTACTCTACACAGAGTAAAGTAATGAGATTATTAATAAGAGACATAGAAAGGAAAGTCTACAGACTTGTTCTCATTTAAATAAATTACTTCCTGAATTTCATTTTTTGCTTATATTTAAGCATGTGGTATTTGTTCTAGGAAAAGTTACAGTCACGGAAATCTTTCTATGTAAATGAAGCACTGCTTAGAGAAAACTGCAGTGATTTGAACCTAGGAGGAGGAATTTTTTATACAGGAATTCAACCTGACTGTTGTCTGAGTGCTGAGCTTTTATCATGCTTTCTTCAGATTTTCCTGAGAGTTAATGATATTGACAATTTTTTTTCCCCAATGTTCTGACATTTATATAAATGTCTTCAACATGTGTGCAAATATCTCTTCAGAGATATTTAGAAGATTATGTGTTTTGTTGGTTAATACTTTCGGTAAAGTATAACATCACTACTTACAGATATGTAAAGAGGATGCTGGGAAATAAATGTCAGTAATAGTAAAGTATAAACACACACATATGCTTATATTCCTGTCTAGGTCACTCTGAAAATGACACCTCCTACTTATTTCCAAGGAAACTACAGTAGATACAAAGACAATGAAACAATACCATTTGATAGAGCAATTTCTCAGCTACAAAAAAAAAAAAAAAAACCAAACTATTTTTCAACATAATCTCCACCATTAGTTGATTAACACTGATGAGCTGGTTGAGATGCTCTTCATTTCATACTGTTACAGCTGTGCATGTTGTCTCGCTCCAATTTACTGGAGGGAGGGGAGGTTCTTTGATATATGTATACCTGATGTGAGATTAAGAAACAACGGTTCAAATGTTGGTCCGACCAGTTGATTACAAATCTTAATCAGGTAGATGGGGAAGGGGAGGCCGGCAATAACATGGCTGACCAGAAGAGCTTGTCATGTTGCCGTCATCACTGTGAAATGTACCACCTACTGCCTCACTGTGTTTGGTCTCCATAAATATTTAGCAAGTGTCAATTAATGTCAATGGGTGCCATATTTTTTCTGCATGGAGGAATTCAATGACACACCTTTGCTTCATATGCACTTCCATGTCAGACATCAATTTGACTGACTGCCCGTCTGCTGTCATCTATCGCAGGCAACAAAATGTAATGGAATATTAGCAGGAAGGCTCAACCTCTACTGCCACATCACCAACGTGCTGCTCATGGGTCAACAAAAGTTATTTTCATGAAGTGGGTGATTTCTGAAAATGATTTTGGAAAAAATTGAAATCTTAATTAGACACTTCATTTGCTCAGAGTATTTAAGTTTCTAGGGCCTTCGTTCTGGTTCAGACTACAGATTAATGGGCAGTTTCACTGGCAGTTACATTTATTACAGACTACAAATAGTGATTTAAGGGTTTAAGAAGTCTGAATGGGACTTACACTCGAAGTAGTAGGACTTCTCTGGTGTTTGTTTTAGAGTGTTTCTAGCTTTGCTCACTATGATAGTGAAAGGATAGAGCATGAAGCATTAGTGTAAATATTCTGAGTGACCAACTATCGTTGCTTCTCACTAGCTTCACAGTTTAGCTGTAATGAGACTGTTCACTAGCTGGTTTTTTTCTTTTTTTTCCTCTTTTTTTTTCCTCTTTTTTTTTTTTTTTTATGTTGAATGCTCAGAGATAAAAATTTGTGAGAATTTTGGAAGTACAAGAATGGTAGACAGATTCACACAAGGGAGGTAAGTAATGAATGAAATGAAGCTGAATTTCACTACAGAAAACTGCATAAAAAGTGAACATGAGCCTGTTGGTTTCTATACACTTCTGCAGTCACAGATTCAGTTGCTAATTTCTCTAGGGACAATATTGTACGTATACACTGAAATATGTGGTCATTTTTATTCCTGTTAATCAAAAAATTCAGATAGATGTTTCTGTTTATCAGATACTTTAACCCCACAAAATTTAACAATTTTTTTCTGCTTACCATATAACAAATACACAGTGAGAAAATCAAGCAAAACAAACAAATTAAAAAAAACCNCAACAATCCCCAGAAGTGCTACAGGCTTGGGAGGGATTGTCTGCAAGAATGTGCAGAGGAAACAGGCCTGGGGGTATTTGTCAACACTTGGCTGAACGTGAGCAAGCAGTGCGCTGAAGTGGCCAAGAAGGCCAATGTCATCCTGGCCTGTATCAAAAATAGTGTTGCCAGCAGGAGCAGGGAAGTGATCATCCCTTTGTACTGAGTCCTGGTGAGGCTGCACCTCAAGTACTGTGTTCAGTTTTGAGCCCATCACTACGAGAAACATATAGAGGCCATGGAGCATGTTCAGAGAAGGGCAATGAAGCTGGTGAGCAGTCTGGAGCACAGCCCTTATGAGGAGCAGCTGAAGGAGTTGGGAATGTTCAGTCTGGAGAAGAGGAAGCTTAGGGGTGACTTTACTGCTCTCTACAACTACCTGAAGGGAGGTTGTGGTGAGGTGGGGGTCAGCCTCTTCTCTCATGTAAGTAGCAATAGGACTAGAGGGAATAACCTTAAGTTGTGCCAGAGGAGATTCAGGTTAGATATTAGGAAGTAATTTTTCTCCGAGAGAATTGTCAGGTGCTGGAACAGGCTGCCCATGGCGGTGGTGAAGTCACTGTCTGTGGAGGTGTTCAAGAAACATTTAGATGTTATATTGAGGGAGATGGTTTAGTGGGAAATACTGGTGATAGGTAGGCAGTTGGATTGGATGATCTTAGAGGTTTTTTCCAACCTTGGTGATTCTATGATTCTATGATTAGCTGAATAAGGAAAAGTTAGAAATCATCATCTCAGGGGGTCACCCTGTTCTTGTGATTTCAGTGCAGCTACAATGTATGTTGATATTTCATGATAAATGAAACTTTTTTATTATTCTTAAAGTTAAGAGACAGAAGTTTACACACTGTATTTAATTTTCCCTAGTCACCCATGTCTACTTCTGAGTTCAGCCTTAATAAGTATTTGCTGAACATTTCTGCTGTAACAATACAGAATGAAGGGTGTTCCCAAAGTAATGCCTTCTATTTTATTATGTTTGCCCACAACATCAGAGGTAAATGGCAGTAGAAATTGAACCTTTTTGCCTATATTTCTTTCAATTTTGTTGCCATGTGACATCTAACAGCAGAGGGGCACTATGATAAAATGTCTTATGACATGGAAGAGTGTATGAAGCAAAGATGTGTCACGGAATTAATTGATGAGGAAAGATTTGCACACATTGACATTCATCAATTCTTGCTGAATGTTCATGGAGATCAAACAGTGAATGTTTAGCACAGTGAGGTAGTGAGTGGTATATTTCAGCACTTGTGACAGATAAGAAGGACAAGCCACATTTCAGATTGCCATGCATGGCTGTCATACCATGAAATGAAGAGTGTCTTGATCAGCTCATCCATACAAATCAATGGATTATGACTAGGGAACTGTGTTTGAAGCTGAATATTGGCTTCTGTGCACTGAAAATGATGGTGGCAATATTGGAAAATCACAAGGTTTGCACCAGGTGGGCCCCACAAATTCTCACATAGAACAGAAAGAACACCATATGTAAATTTTTCCAGACCTGTTGAAAAAATATAAGGCTGATGGTGACAGTTTTCTGGATCACATCATTGCAGATGATGGGACATGGTGTCACCACTATGAGCTGAAGTCAAAACAGCAGTCAGTGGAGTGGCAACATATTCAATCCCCATTGAAGAGAAAGTTCAAGATTCAACCCTCAGAGGGCAAGGTGATGGACACTGTCTTTTACTATAGGAAAGGAGTGATCCTTCTAGATTTCCTGAAATCCAGAAACCTTTATCTGACCTCTGCGTTAAGGAACTTAATAAATTGAAGACTCAAATTTCCAGAATCAGACCAGAGAAGGTTCTTTCTCTTGCAATCTTGGCTGAACTGTCCTACCACACCCACCATATAATCCAGATTTG
The DNA here is from genome assembly GCA_016647715.1 of Pavo muticus. NCBI lineage: Eukaryota > Metazoa > Chordata > Aves > Galliformes > Phasianidae > Pavo > Pavo muticus. The sequence continues at coordinate 272,803 of JACDJE010000637.1, read as the reverse complement.
GCATTTTCTGAATTCCATCTGTTCAGGCTGATGAAAGACAGCAACATCTTTCTAGCAACTGCGCAGCTATAGCAGCTGTGAAAGAGTGGGTCACCTCAGCTGATGCAGATTTTCTTGAGTGTAGCATACACTTGTTCATCGCTGGTGAAAGTGCATAGCTAATGGTGGTGACTATGTTGAAAAAGAGTGTTTTGTAGCTGAGGATTTGCTTTGTCAAATAATGTTATGTGTGGTTTGTATCTGTTGCATTTTCCACGGAAATAAATAGAAAGTATTACGTTCAGAGGAGCCTACATTATACCACATTGTGAATCCATAATCATGAGTTACAGAAGAATTCATACACAGGTAATTCTCTAAGGTTAAGGGCAGTGAATCTTCATATATGAAAAGCCCTAAAACTAAATTTAAGAGGAGGCCTTTTCATTTAACTCTTTTATTGCATGCGACCCTCAGTACATAAAAGCTAAACAGCGTTTTCTCTGCCATTTCTACTTTGCGTAGTCAATGAGGTTTCCTTCTTTTCTTTCTAATCATCTAATTTTCTTTTAGAAAAAAGTGTGAAATTGTATGCAAAGGAAAGTTAAGACTTTTTTGTATTGTATTGCTTTGAGCAATCAGGATTCTTACATACTGTTGTGACATTTCGGTAGAAATAATTATATTGCATTACAGCCATTTCAGCCCTATGTTACCTGAATTGTATTCATTTATTATTTCTTTCTTGTAGCCTCTGTGCTATGCTGTATGCTACTGAAATATAATAATGAAGCTGATCCCTACCTAAATTTCATATTGTGAGAAGCACAACAAAAATTTACAAAGTACAGGATAATAAGCAGACCTAACATTTTTAAAGTTTTGAAAATAAAGTATATAAGAAATGTGAATAAAATAATTGAAAGAAATATTCTGTTGTATTTAAGAGCATTTCATAATATTATAAAAATATACATGTTATATCTTGATATATAAATGTTAAAAACCACTGGTAAAAACAAGCAAGCAAACAAACAAACAAAAAAACAGAAATAAACAAATTGATTGTTTCAAATAGATTTCCAAAAGAAAGGAAAAAAAAAAAGAAGGATTCCCTGATATTCAGAGGGAAACTCCTGGGTTTGAATTTATGATCACTGCCACTTTTCCTGTCCCTGGGCACCAATGAAAAAAAGCCAGGCTGCATGCTCTTTGCACCTCCCTTAAATGTATTTACATACACTGATAAGATCATAACGTCGTTTAAGTTGGACTTTAAAGGTCATCTAGTCAAACTACCCTGCGATGAACAGGGGCATCTACAGCTACATCAGGTTTCTCAAATCCCTGTTCAACCTGGTCTTGAATGTTTCCAGGAAGGAGGCATCTACCACCTCTCTGGGCAACCTGTTCCTTTGCCTCACCACCCTTATCGTGTAAAAGACTTTTTTCCTTATAAACAACCTAAATCTTCCCAGTTTTAGTTTGAAACCATTCCCCTTTATTCTATCACAACAGATCCTGCTAAAGGATCTACCTTTTATTTTAACCTCCCTTTGGAAACTGAAATTCCACTATCAGTATTCCCCAGAGCCTTGTCCTCTCAAGGCTGAACAGCCCCAGCTCTCTCGACCTGTCCTCACAGAGAGGGTGTTCCATCAATTGGATCATTTTTGTGGTCCTCCTCTGTATGTATTGTGAGAGGTCTGTGTATCTTCTGAGCTGAGAACTCCACATCTGGACACAGCACTCCAGGTGAGGTCTCACCAAGTCAGAGTAGATGGGAAAAATTACCTCCCTTGGCTTCCTGGTCACATTTCATCTAATGAAGCCCAGGATCTGGATGGCTTTCTGGGCTGCTGGGCACATTTCTGGCTCATGTCCAGCTCATCATCCATGCCCACAAGCTTTCTTTTCTCAAAGGTTAATAGTCCCAGCTCCCTCAGCCTTTCCTCATAGGAGAGATGTTTCAGTCCCCATAATCTTCTTGGCCCTTCTCTGGACTCTGTCCAGTAAATTCAAGTTTCTCCTATACTGGAGGGCTCCTTACTTCAGAAATGGACACAATACTTGAGCGTAGCCTCACCAGTCCTGAGGAAAGGGGAAGGATCATCTCCCTTGATCTTCTGACAATGCTTTGTCCTATGAAGCACATATTAACCTTCCCTGTTGCAAAGGCACACAGCTGGCTTATGTTCAAGTTCATATTCAACTTGCTATCTATGGGGAACCCCATAGATATCTGCTTTCTAGCTGGCTGTCCTCCAGCATGGTGCGCTGATGCACAGGGCTATTCTTCCTCAGGTGTAGGATTTTGCATTTTCCTGAGCTGAACATCATGAAGTTCCTGCTGGCCCATTTCTTATACTGCCTGAGATCCCTCTCAAAGGGAGAACTACTCCCAATATTCCAATTATGCATAATCTGTAGATTTGCTTTACCTCGACATCAATATAATTGATTTTGATATTAAATACCGCTGGATTCAGTAGTGGCTTCTGGTGTACTCTTTAGTAGCTGATCTCAGGCTAGACTGTGCCTCCGATCACCAACATCTGGGACCACAGGTTCATCCAGTTCTCAGTCAACCTCATTATCTGTCCATACAGCCCACATATCTACAGCTTTTTGAAGAGGATCTTATGCGAGATATTGTCAAGGACCTTAATAAAGTCCACAGTGCCAATATCCATTTTTATCCTTTTATCTACCAGGCCAGTCATTTCATCACAGAACTTTGTTCATCTGGTCAGCCAGGATGTTGAGTATTCCTAAAACTTCTGTTGTTCTTCATGTGCTGGATATAGTATTCACACTNAACCAAACCAACCCAACAATATAAACAACAAGAACAACAAAAAACCATGCTTGAATGTAACCAGCAAAATCAAAGTTATTATCTATTATTCAAGATATTATTAAAGTTCATGATTACAATTCCTTATATTTTTATATTCTTTATATTATTATCTTTCTTTAATATTTATTTACCTTACTTTGTATAGCAAAGGTAAAATCAATCTTATCTTTTAAATACAGCCAAAATATTTTCTACAATAAGAGTTTTTGTTCTCTCCCTTCAGGAAAATATTGAATTATAAATTCTTCTTTTTCAACAGAGCACTAAATTAAAATCTTTTTACAGTCGTTTTGCTTCATTACATGGAAACCAAAGTCTAAACAAGAGTCTTTGCACATCACAGTCTGCAATTATAAGCAGAATATTTCGGATTCAGCGAACTCCATATTTTAGATTTTAATGAAATTGTGATGACATTTAGGTAAGAGCAAATCATAGAGCTTCTCTATTATGCCAGGGTTTTCTATGCAATTTGGAAAAGAATATTTATTTTGGGAAATGGTATTTCATTCTTATAAAGTTTAGAATTTTTATGGGTTTTAATGGGTGTGATATCAGTACTAAATAGACAGTTGATCACGAGAAAGAATCAGATTTTATTCCTGTGGAATTCACTGGACATTTTACTCCTGTGCAATTCAGTAATGCTACTGTTGTATTCAATATGGATTCAAATGAGTCGATTTTTCCTTTTCTTCTAGGCCATTTCTGGAAACACAAATGCAGACAGTGTTGTATATTATAAGCTTCAGCATTCCATTAAAGCAAGATTTCTCCGTTTTGTGCCTTTGGACTGGAATCCCAATGGTAGAATTGGTATGCGCATTGAAGTGTATGGATGCACATACAGTAAGTGCTTTGCTGAATCAGCTAAATTAAATGATCTTTAATTGTGGTCTTTTACTATCTGAATTACAGTTAAAAGTAGATTTCTAAGTTTAGTTTTAATATTGAATATAAAAATTTCAGTAGCTGTACGTGATGCCTTCATTTTTTAATTCATCCTCTTACAGCAACTGGTGAATAGTTCCAGGTTCTTCCCTGTTGGAATTAATGGCATGGACATAACACAGTAACTAATTTGCTGCAAACTCTTTTCACAATATTCATAAAAAAAATGCATCTTGTTATGATATGCTTTCTCCCTGAAGGGAAGAATGTGGAAAATATTTAGTTTTGAATGTATATAACCTTGATCCTGATTGAATAGGATAGAAGGATATATACTAAGAAGTATGGCATATTTTTAATATACTTCAAATATGTTGTTTGTTTAAGTGGTACATTTACCATAGCTTTTATTTCACTAAAAATATTAGTAACTAATTATACATTTGACAGGTAAAGGTATGGCTGTTATATTTACACTGATTTGCTGGACAATATAACTTTTCCTACAGTCTACCCGTTATATTTCTTCATTCCTGGACCTTCTGAAAGAACTTATCTTAGCAAGATGTTTATTAAACATTTCAGTTTTAAGCAGACTTTTTAACTAATTATTTTAGTTCTTTTCTTTGTTTTCAATTTCAGCTTCCAGATTTAAGTCATCCTCTTCTTGGTTAGTCTATTCTGGATATTCTCCATGTAACTATTTTTCACATCTGCTCATTAGTATGTGATCTGTCACCTTCAATTTAATATCAGTAAAATATCTTTCTAATGCAGCTTTGTAAAATGACTAAAGAGGTATGACCAAGGATATTGAAAATCTCAAACAGTAGGAGATACGGTCATTTCAGAAATTAGATGAGTAGGCTCACCGGAGAGTAGAGGGCTTATGCCATGAGAAGGATAGGAAAAGCCTGTTTTTAAAATTTTGCCAGACTTCTCAGTGATGTCTTTCTGGAAATATTACTTAATCCAAGGACAATCTAAATCTAAATTCAAAATGAATTGCAAACTCTTTGTCAGTTTGTTTCTATTTAGAATATTAAAAAAAAATCACGTGCTTACAGTAGTTGGATTTAGTGTTTGCTATTGATTACCTGCAGGTTATCATCACTTAGCTTAAAAAATGTATTTGATAAAGTTAAAGAGGAATTCTTACTCTCCTGATTTTTCTCCACCTATCAGACACATTCGGGACACATGTAGTTAAGTTACTCTAATTAGGCTTCGGTGTAATTCCATGTGAGACCAGAAAACAAGGAAAAAAAAAAAAAGAAACAAACATGAGTGTTTGTCTCACTCACTGTCTACTTTGACTTTGATTCACACTTTCCTGGTTTTCTGATTGTCAGCCTGTTTCAGAGAGATCTCACTGGGTACTACTGCAAAACTAACAAAGTCTCATCCCATTTAGGGCTGAATATATGGAATATTTTCAAGTGAATGTATGGACTATGTCCTGCATTAAAATGAAAACGTAATAATTCTTTCCTTCAGTCTTATTTGGTGCATGTTATACAACTAAAACGAAAGCAGTAAAAATGATTTTAAAATGATTTCACTACTCCACAATGTGATGCTGAAAAATGCTTATATTAGTTCCACCTCAAATAAGAATCAATATATTAGTAATATGACGACAGTGATGATGATGATGATGATTACTACTATAAAACTTATTTTTTACTATGGACAACTTAGGCTAAACTCTGTCAGATTTTATAATTAGTTAAAATTGTTCTCAGAAAATGTCATTCAATTTTTGCCCATCCATACCTAAGGAGTGGAAAGAGTAAATGCGTGGAGTCAATTATGGTGTTACATGTAACATTAAAAGAGCTCCCTGGTGCTCTTCATATTTCATTCTTCTCTTTTGTTACATAGTTATATCTACCGCGATTCTGAGTTTTCTTGCCCTTGCTCTGAAGTGTTTCTGTGTAAATAGCTATGGTAACTGGATGCGTAGGAGTTACTGTGCCTGGAATATTTCCTGCGGCTTCCTGCACTGGAATCAGGCAAGCAGTTTCAGAGAATCCCAGACTGTTTTAGGTTGGGAAAGAACTGTAGAAGTTATCGGGTTGAAAATTTCTGCTCAAGCAGGACCACCTAGATTCAGAAGCCCAGAGAAACCCATGCCCAGATGGCAATCGATTATCTCCAGAGAGGGAGGATCTACAACCTCTCTGGGCAACCTGTACCACTGTTCAATCTCCTGCAAAGAAGGGTTTCCTGATATTCAGAGGAAACCATCCTGGGTCTGAATTTGTGACCCTGCCACTTCTTTTTTCTCCGTGTACAAATGAA
>JACDJE010000637.1:238462-266713 GCA_016647715.1 Pavo muticus | reverse complement strand
GTTAATAGTCCCAGCTCCCTCAGCCTTTCCTCATAGGAGAGATGTTTCAGTCCCCATAATCTTCTTGGCCCTTCTCTGGACTCTGTCCAGTAAATTCAAGTTTCTCCTGTACTGGAGGGCTCCTTACTTCAGAAATGGACACAATACTTGAGCGTAGCCTCACCAGTCCTGAGGAAAGGGGAAGGATCATCTCCCTTGATCTTCTGACAATGCTTTGTCCTATGAAGCACATATTAACCTTCCCTGTTGCAAAGGCACACAGCTGGCTTATGTTCAAGTTCATATTCAACTTGCTATCTATGGGGAACCCCATAGATATCTGCTTTCTAGCTGGCTGTCCTCCAGCATGGTGCGCTGATGCACAGGGCTATTCTTCCTCAGGTGTAGGATTTTGCATTTTCCTGAGCTGAACATCATGAAGTTCCTGCTGGCCCATTTCTTATACTGCCTGAGATCCCTCTCAAAGGGAGAACTACTCCCAATATTCCAATTATGCATAATCTGTAGATTTGCTTTACCTCGACATCAATATAATTGATTTTGATATTAAATACCGCTGGATTCAGTAGTGGCTTCTGGTGTACTCTTTAGTAGCTGATCTCAGGCTAGACTGTGCCTCCGATCACCAACATCTGGGACCACAGGTTCATCCAGTTCTCAGTCAACCTCATTATCTGTCCATACAGCCCACATATCTACAGCTTTTTGAAGAGGATCTTATGCGAGATATTGTCAAGGACCTTAATAAAGTCCACAGTGCCAATATCCATTTTTATCCTTTTATCTACCAGGCCAGTCATTTCATCACAGAACTTTGTTCATCTGGTCAGCCAGGATGTTGAGTATTCCTAAAACTTCTGTTGTTCTTCATGTGCTGGATATAGTATTCACACTTAGCTGCTCTATCCAGGAGCTGAGGTAAGGTTAAATGGCTGGAAATTAGAATGGTCTTCCTTCTTATTCTTCTTGATGATAGAAAGCAAAACATAAGTAAAAGAAAAATAGAAGGAAAAGGAGATAAAAAAAATAGAAAAAAAAATTAAAAAAAAAGAGAAAAAAGAAGAATAAAAGAGGACAAAATTAAAAAAAGAAATCGGAAAGAAAGAAAATACAGTAGGAAAGAAAGAAAGAAGAGTGAAAGAAAGGAAGAGAAAAAGAACAGAAATGTATTTTCTATTTTCAGCTGAGCTATCTATCTTCGTATGAACTGATTGCATCTGCTTGTGCCATGAGTGGAAGATCAACTCTGTGTGCTGTCAAAATCAAACATATAATACTAACATTAAGCCTCTGCCTGCTTTTTCCCATTCAGAGTGTGCAAAAGAGACTGATGAACATTCCCTACAACTTGTTTGTGAACTATCAGATTGTGACAATTAAGCCATAAGTAAAACACTGTCCATGCTAAGTTTAATTCCTTGTACTTAGAAGTCTCTTTGGCTAATTTTTTTATCCCTATCCACTTTTTACCCAGTATATTTCTCATCCCATCCTCTGAAAACCAATGAGCTAAAAGTAAGAATAAAAATGACTAGCTCACGTGAGAGGAAGAAAGGTGGTTTAAATGTAAAAATGACCATTGTAAGAGAGTGATAATTGGGAAATAAATACACTGCATGTCAAAACATTGGTGCAATGCTCCAAAGTAAGCATAATAGATACTGTAATATGCAGACTTGGTGTGTCCTCACTCTAACACTGCTGAATCAGCTGAACAATAACATTTGAGCAGCCCCTTCCTGACTAGAATATGTAAAATCAGTGATGCAATTACACCAGTCAAAGAAAGAACTTCCCACTCTCCTTATAACTGGGATAACATACTTCCAAGTGTTTGCTATGAATTATTGCACAACAGTTTGTTTAAAATATTTTTGAATACTTATATTCTTTATATAAAAATATAGATAGAATCAAATAGAATATTTCAAATCAGAAAATCACAAGCAGGTTTCCAAAATTTCCAGTTTCTCAAAGGCATTTCATAATATTCAAAAATACAGAGTTAGATGTCATTTATACCTTCATCTTGATAACTCATATTAAGAGTATTTTCCCAGTCAAAAAAAGCCCTTGTTATTATAAGCGCCTACAAAGAATATGTTTAGTTAGAGATCTGATCTGTACACAGCAGTATACAAAGTTCTATTACTGAAGTTTCAACTGAAGCTGTTACACTTCAGATTCATGATTTAAATTTGACACTGATAAATGCTCTTACTATCTGCAACCATTCAATGAAATAATGAAGTAAAATAGTCCGTCTAGAATTCATTTTAGGTAGAATGTAATATTTATTCATTGTACACTTTGTAAATGAGTTCTTCGTAAGAAGTACTTTATCAAAATGCGCAGAAAATCAAGGAAATTTATTTCAAAATATAGCTGCATACACCTGACAGAAGTTCATGAAAATGGAATATAAATGCCTAATCTGATGTCCTATAGCTAATTTGAATTGAGTTCATTTCCTTGTTGACAATATGAACATATGTATGTGTATATATATCTTTGAAATTAAATAAAATTAGTAAATAAATAGTTGACTTCCACTGATTCGGAAGAAGTCAACCATTCAGATGAAAAATAATTTTGTGTTTTAATGAGCATCCTTCACATCTTCATTTACTTCAAAATATAATTTTCAAGTGCAGTAACATTTTTCTTCTTCACTTATGTACTGCAAATACTCAATGAGCTCTTTATAGAGATATCAGTTTCTTTGTATGTGTCTTGTTCAATCTTTAATGATTTTGATGGATTTTGTTTTATATTATTCAGCTAAAATCACTTCTTTTTTCTTCAAGTAAAGTGAAAGTATGTGAACTTGAAGAAAACTAGATAAAACACTGTCATAAATTGTGGGTTTAACTGGGACACTGTCATGGAACTGTCACACTGCGCTTTTCAAAATAAACACAGAAAGCATAAATGTAAGAGAATAAGTCAATAAGCATACATTATACATACATTATGCATAATAATAATAAATACTCCTCACTGTTATTCTGTATGCATCTCTTAAACATAGGATTTTTTAATTAATATGTATATAGTAATACAGAATCAAGATATCCCTTGTGCTGTCTTCCCATCTTTCCTTACTGCTGATTTTGGTGAACTCTTTGTGTCAGCCTAGGCAGGTTTACCACTTGCTAGGGACTTTAATTTAAAGATATTCTAGTCAAATTTCTCTTAAAGGAAAAGCTCTAAAGCTCTAAAAGCAAGTGGGCATGAATCAAAACACAAAAAAATTCCACTTAGATATTAGAAAAGGTGTTTTTTTTTTTTTTTTTTTTTTTTTTTTTTTTTTTTTCCCTGTGATGTTGTTTGGATTGGCATTTGTTGCCAATGTTGAGAGTTGTACAGTCTCTATTGTTGATAAAATTTAAAACTTGACTAGAAATGGCCTTGAATAAACATGCATAAATGTGTGGGGAATTTGGATGAGATGATCTCAAGAAGTATCTGTCAATATCAGCCATTCTGTTTCTATGACTTTACTCCCATCCTGGAAAATTCATGAGATAAAGTAATTTTAACCTGTACTCCATCTCTAAAATCAGATAAATAGAAATTATAATTTCCTTAAGACATCAGTAATGTAACATTTGATGAAGAGTACAAGGTTCTACTCACGACTAACATGCCTTTATTTCAGAATATTTTTGTTTTTAGGATAGTAAATTGTAATAATAATTTTAATTACTATGTAGGTATTCAGATTAATTTCAAAAGTAGCTCAAATCTATACCTTCCATGAAGGCCATAAAAATTAATGAAATGTAATAGAAGTTGGATTTTCATTTTATGATTATTTATTATTTGGTTATTTGGAATAAACTGCAGATAAATTAATGGAGTTTTTCACTCTAAAAATACAATATAAGCAGAAATAAACAAAGTACTTTGTGGCTCAAAGGTCAAGAAGAACTTTCAGCATGTGAGTTTTTCTTCAAAGGAAGAATAGGAACAAAAGAAACATAGTACACTTTACTGAGCACAAATTAATCTTGAGATGTTAAGGGGCCCCATATTATACTGAAGTAATAGTTGTTTCTTTTAGACATGGCATTATACGGTATCTTTTATTTCTTTACTTCTAGAGTCCGAAGTGATTGGTTTTGATGGGAAAAGCTGCCTAACTTACACACTTAAACAAGAGACTATGTTTGCACTGAAAAATGTGATTTCTCTGAAGTTTAAAGCAATGCAAAGTGATGGAATTCTCCTCCACAGAGAAGGAAAGAATGGAGATCGCATAATCCTGGAATTAGTTAAAGGAAAGCTATCTCTACTCATTAACTTAGGTAAAAGTTACAGTCTCAGAAATTCCAGTATAGTTATTAAATATTAGTTGACTAGGGTTTATTTTTGTTTGTTAAGCAGACTTAAAAGTATAGTATAAGATAAACTAGCAGTATATATTTGAATATTTACATTTTTATGTTGAATTAATAGTTTCTTGTTTTTCTTCTCTCAAGGTGATTATAAAACTCATTCTTCTAGTACCCAAATTAATATTTCCCTGGGCAGTCTTCTGGATGATCAACACTGGCATTCTGTTCTCATTGAGCACTTTAACAATCAAGTAAACTTTACAGTGGATAAACACACTCATCATTTTCATGCTAAAGAAGTATTCAGTTATTTGGACCTTGATTATGAGGTGTGAAAATTATCTTTTCTTTATTACATTTATTAATTTTGTTAGGCAAATTAAACAAAGAACAAAAAACAACACAAACACCCAAAGGGGACAGAACTTAAGGAAGTTTAGTGCTTCAAATTTCAATGATTTTTTCTGTCTCTTGAAGTAATGAAACAAAGAGAAGTATTCTTAAATTACGAATGTTGCAGCACACATTTTTAATAGATGATTTTTCCTCTCAGAATTCATTTATTCAAATACTTTTTTTCTGTAAGTGCTGAGCAATATGTAGACTTAGCTAAATAACCCCAGCCCAAATTGTTTTATTACATGATAAAAATTATTATAAAAGAAAAATCAGAGCAAAGCAGTGTCTGAAATGTTTGAGAAAACTTACATTCCTATTAAATCTGGGAAGTGCATTGTGAAAAAAATATATTTTTCACATATGGTAAGTACATGAAAAGAAATAGACATAATTTGCTGCAAAAATTTACAATCTATGGTTAATAAACCAATATTTCATTTTCTATTTTGGAGACTGGCTGAATTACATTTTCCCTTTTCTGCTCATTGGAGAGGATGACAGAGAAGATTGACTTGTACATGCGTATCTAAATTACTTAATTCTACCCACTCAAGATCTTAAGCAGCTAAGAGAAAGATATACTGCTCCATGTTTTCATTATCCATCTCTCACAAGACTGAAGAAATAAGTTCAATTAAAAAATTTCTGAAACTTAGCCAAAATAATAAAACTCGAATCATCATACTTAAAGAAATAACTAATCAAGAATACTTGTTGGTTTTCATTAATTGACAAATAGATTCATTTTACTAAGAAGGCTGCTCTGAATGTAATGCCTCCTATTTTACCATGTTAGCACTCAATACCAGAGGTAAATGTTGGCAGTAGAGGCTGAACCTTCCCACCAATTTTTAATTACATTTTGTTGCCGTATGAAAGACGGCTGCAGAGGAGCAGTCTGATCAAACTGTTTGACACGAAAGTGCAGATGAAGGAAAGGTATGGCACTAAATTTCTCCATGAGGAAAAAAATTCATGGACACTCATAGACACTTACTGAGCATTTATGGAGAAAAAACAGGGGATGTTAGCACAGTGAGGCAATGAGTGGTGCATTTCTTGAGCATTATTACTGTGCTCTTTGTATCTGTTGTAGTTTTAATGGAAATATATAGAAGGTAATACTTTCAGGACAAGCAACATAAATGAACCTGTATTACAAAATCATTCTTCCTCTCTTCCAGTGTTATCAGCGCAAGATAGAAAGGAAAGCAAAAACAAGAAAAAAGAGTATTAAAACCTCCAAGAGACCATGAATTGCTATATTAAGAATTGCATTCTTTGCTATAAAAATTCTAAATTTGTCAACTTAATTATTTTTTATATCATGAAATAAATTGTTTTTCTCTATATGTAAAATGATTGCAAAGATTAAATGATATTACTGAATGAAAAGATTTGGCTTAAGCAGACCATTCTTTGAAACATTTTGAGTGTCAAAAAGAACATCTCTGGAATATGTGAGTTGAAAAGTACACGTCGTATTTCTGATGGTGACCGAGAGTGGATGCATTGCCAGAGTATAACTCAGGTCACTCCTGTGGCAGTGCGTTTCTGTAAAAATATGCTACATTCTAATAGTTTCTCCCTCAAAGACTTATTTAGACAGACATATTTTTCACCTAATAGCTCTCAATGCATTGTTATTTTTATTAAATACATTTTTGTTATTCTGTTCTTTTAACACGATTTTTATTTGTCATACAAATAAATAGTCAAGAAGTAATTAATTTAGTATTGGTCAACCTATGTCTTTGTCTCTTACATTATTGGCAACTTTTTAATTTAGAACAAACTTAATAGTACTACTGATTTCTCTTCTCTTTCTAAGCTCAGCTTTGGAGGGATCCCAGTGTCTGAAAAATCAGGAGCATTGTCACGGAGAAATTTTCATGGGTGTTTTGAAAATATTTACTATAATGGAGTGAATGTGATTGACCTGGCAAGAAGACGTAAATCTCAGATCTCCTTTGTGGTAAGAAATTTGTACATTTAATAATAATAATACCAATAATAATAATAATAATAAAATCGCAATCACTTTCATATTCAACCCACTGATACAGAGTTATAACAGGATTTATTTTGTTTCGTGAAGGAAAAATCAAGGAATTACCTCACTGCTGCTGTGGATAGGCATCTAAGTAGACATTGAAGAATACATTCTATTTTCAGGTCTTAGCTAGTGTTTATATTGTTACACAGTTATCTACATCTATCTGTGTCCGTGAGGAACAGCAGACCCACAGAATGCAAAGTCCTCTGGGGTATGTAGTTCTTCTCTCCTGAGAGCCAAGTATTTAGAAAATCAGTGGCTGACGGAAGTGGGGCATTAACTCTTTAACTCCCAGTGCTTCACAAGTTGTTATGATGTGGAATACTGATAACAAAAATCATAAAACCATGACATACAAGTGTGTGATATCTCAGAATTGTATAGTACCTCTCTGCTGTGCACATACAAGACAGTGAGACAGTGAGTGAAACAGAAAGTATCTAAAATCATCCAGGCTCTGGTACTGACTTCTGCTCCTCACACAAGCACTGTATTTTGAAAGCTATCTATTCCTGAGGTTGCTGCTCCAAACTGTTTTCTCTAGAGCATTATAATTTGATGCTTAAGTTCTATTAGTTAATTTATAATGTCCATTGTTTGGAGAGTTGTAATTTATGTTGGATTTCACAGAATCACAGAATCACAGAATCACAGAATCGTAGGGGTTGGAAGGGACCTCCAGAGATCATTGAGTCCAACCCCCTTGCCAAAGCAGCTTCCCTACATCAGGTCGCACAGGTAGGCGTCCAGGTGGGTCTTGAATATCTCCAGAGAAGGAGACTCCACAACCTCCCTGGGCAGCCTGTTCCAGTGCTCCGTCACCCTCACCACGCACATTGGTGTAGAACTTCCTATGCTCTAATTTCTGGCCATTTCCCCTTGTCCTGTCTCCACACACCGCTGAAAAGAGTCTGGCCTCACCACTTTGCCTCCCACACCTTAGATATTTATAGACCTGGATCAGGTCCCCTCTCAGTCTTCTTTTCTCAAGGCTAAACAGACCCAGTTCACTTAGCCTGTCTTCACCGGGGAGATGCTCCAGGCCCTTCACCATCTTTGTGGCCCTCTGCTGGACTCTTTCCAAGAGATCCCTGTCTTTTTTGTGCTGGGGAGCCCAGAAGTGGACACAGTACTCCAGATGAGGCCTTACCAGGGCAGAGTACAGGGGGAGGATCACCTCCCTCCACCAGCTGGCCACGCCCTTTTTAATGCAGCCCAGAATGCCATTGACCTTTTTGGCCACAAGGGCACACTGCTGGCTCATGGCCAACCTGTCATCCACCAGGACACTCAGGTCCCTCTCTGCAGAGCTCCTCTCCAGCAGCTCATCCCCCAACCTGTACCGGCGCAAGCAATTTATTCCTCCCTAGGTGCAAGACTCTACACTTGCTCTTGTTAAACCTCATCTGATTTCTTACCGCCCAGCTCTCCAGCCTGTCCAGGTCTCGCTGAATGGCAGCACAGCCTTCAGTGTGTCAGCCAATCCTCCCAACTTCGTATCATCAGCAAACTTGCTGAGGGTGGCCACTATCCCCTCATCAAGGTCACTGATGAAGATGTTGAACAGGACCGGACCCAGCACCGACCCCTGAGGAACACCGCTAGTTACAGGTCTCCAACCGGACTCTGCACCGCCAACGACGACCCTCTTTGCTCTGCCAGTCAGCCAGTTCTCAACCCACCTCACTGTCCACTCATCTATCCCACACTTCCTCAGCTTTGTTATAAGGATGTCGTGGGAGACAGTATCAAACGCCTTGCTGAAATCAAGGCAGACTACATCCACTGCTCTCCCCATATCCACCCAGCCAGTGACGACATCATAGAAGGCTACCAGGTTGGTCAAGCATGACCTCCCCCTGGTGAACCCATGCTGGCTACTCCTGATAACCTCCTTTTCTTCCAATTGTCTGGAGATGGCATCCAGCACAAGCTGTTCCATCACCTTTCCAGGGACAGTGGTGAGGCTGACTGGCCTGTAATTACCTGGATCTTCCTTCTTGCCCTTTTTGAAGACCGTAGTGACACTGGCTATCCTCCAGTCTTCAGGCACCTCCTCCATTCTCCACGACCTCTCAAAGATGATAGAGAGCAGGTCAGCAATCACCTCCGCCAGCTCCCTCAGCACCCGTGGATGCACCCCATCGAGTCCTATAGATTTATGAAGATTGGTGTTGCCCAGGCTCTCTCAGACTGCCTCTTCCCTGACTAAAGGGAAGTCTTCCATTCCCCAGACTCTCTCAATAACCTCCAGGATCTGGGATTCCTGAGGGAGAGCTTGAAGACAGAAGCAAAGAAGGCGTTCAGTATCTCCACCTTCTCAGCATCCCCCATTACCAGAACAGCCATCTCACTTAGCAGGGGACCCACACTCTCCCTAGTCTTCCTTTTACTGTTAACATACTTAAAAAAGCCTTTTTTATTATCCTTTATCTCCTTTCCCAGGTTCAATTCCAGGAGGGCTTTAGCCTTCCCTGTTGCATCCCTGCAGGCCCTGACAACATTTCTATATTCTTCCCAAGTGGTCAGACCCTTTTTCCACATTTCATGGACCTCCTTCTTCCCTTTGAGTTTGTGCATGAGCTCCTTGCTCATCCACACAGGTCTCCTGCCACCCTTTCCCGATTTCTTGCTCACAGGAACGCACCGATCCTGAGCTTGGAAGAAGAGCTGTTTAAATGCTGACCAGCTCTCACAGGCCCCCTTACCTTCTAATACCCTAGCCTACGGGATAGCTCCAAGTAGGTCTCGGAAGAGAACAAAGTTGGCTCTCCTAAAGTCCAGGTGACAGAGCAAACACTTATAGTAAACAAACCATTTAGATAAGTGGTTTCAATAACTAACAACTTCCTTCTGTTGCAGAGCCTTTTGTTTCTTTTTCAATAGTACAGGAATGTTCTTTATTTGCAATTTTTATTTTTTTAACAGCCAGCAAATGCAGAGTTGTAATGGAAACAAAGCTCAAATAACTAAATATGAAATTCTATCAAGCTCCAAATCATTTGATTTGGATTTCAGTTCAGAATATGAATAATCAGATATGATAATTTCTCCTAGAAATAGTGGATGTCAGGCATTTCCTTCTTTGTGATCCTCACTGGAAATATTCCGGTATAATCTAACCTGATACCTCTGTACAGAATCCTGCTCATGATGATGATAGATTCTGCAGAGGTTCTATGTGAACTGGGCAAAAGGAAACTATTATTTAGGATATTTTTTGTAATACAAATGTTCCAGAAAGAATCTATGTTAGATAATCACTCTGCAATCTATCAGGCAACTGTTGTAATACTGTGGAGGAGGAATCTGCAGATAGTAGGATTTTAGCACTTAATAAATTTTCTCAATCTGATGACCGCCTTTTCATTATGGGTCCATTCAGCTGACTATTCGTATCCCTATAGCTGAGTTCATAAAAGAGAGTCTTTATTTATTTAAATGTTTTCACAGAAGTAAATGAAAACAGATAAAATTTAATATCTTGCCATATCGGGGGCTAGTAGCTGATTCTATAGTTTTGTACTCTGAGGTCAAAGTTTTATGTACAATCGTAAGTTTTGCAGCTTTCTGTGTTGAAAAAGTTAAATGTATTTTTAAATTTTAAGACATTCTTTTTGTAATCAACTGCACATAACGAATTATTTCAAATGACAGAGAATCATAAGATGAAATTACAAGTTTTATCATTATCAAGAGTCATAAAGTATTAACTAAATCCAACAGCAGACTCAAAAAATACATTATTTTTGTAGCAGTATCCTTATATCACTTAGAAAAACTACAGATGCAGTTACAGCTAAAGCTCAGAGTTTTTCAATAAACATATCTTATCATAGAATCACAGAATCATAGAACAGCCTGGGTTGAAAAGGACCAGAATGGTCCTCTAGTTTCAACCCCCCTGCTGTGTGCAGGGCTGCCAACCACCATACCAGGCTGCCCAGAGCCACATCCAGCCTGGCCTTGAATGCCTCCAGGAATGGGGCATCCACAACATCTCTAGGCAACCTGTTCCAGCGCGTCACTACCCTCTGGGGGAAAAACTTTCTCCTAATTTCTGATGTAAACCTCCCCTGTCTTAGTTTCCCAGCTCACTGGGAAATAAAATAATATATATTATAAGTAGTCCTTTCGGTTTCTAAAGTATGTGTTTCATGTTTCTAAGTAGTTCATATGTGGAACTTTCTCTGGTTATTTGTGAAAACTAATACTCAGTGAAATTTTCAGTCACTCTGAATCAGAAAACCTGTCCCTTGGTCCAGTAAAACACTATATATATATTTTTCTCTCTCTCAGTTTTAACACTGCCATGATCAGTGGCCCTTCCTAGCATTTTTCACTGCATACAGGCATTAAGGACTATATAAATATTAGTACCATACTTTACATTCAGTGACATTTCATCTGACACTGAGAAATCTGTGAAGTCCCTAATGCATCCTATTTCTGAGTCAAAATAAAGAAACTGGGTCTGTTTAACTCCTGAAGTATTTTTCAATCCCCCACAGATTTAGAATGTTACAGTATTCACTTACAGGTTCTTACTACACTTTGCAGCGGAAGATATATCTATTCTTGTCAAACCATCAGGAAAATGTTTCTTAAACTGGTGATTTTCTCACATACTTGATTTGTAGATTAACACATTCAAAAGCTGTAAGTATTAAGTTCTATGCAGGATATTGTTTCCAAACAAAAGTTTTTATTCTGGTTTTCACCAACTGTTATTAATGCCAAACTTGTTTAATTTCTTTCTAGGGCAACATGTCCTTCTTGTGTTTAGAGCCAAAGGTGGTTCCAGTTACATTTCTGAGCTCCAGAAGTTACCTGGCTCTGCCTGGAATTTCAGGGCAAGAAGAAGTAGCTATAAGTTTCCAGTTTCGCACCTGGAACAGTGAAGGATTTCTCGTATCTAGTAAAGTAAAACAAGCTTCAGGTGGTTTCTTCTTATATCTGAGTGATGGGAAAGTTAAAATCAGTATTCATAAGCCAGGAAAACCACTGACTGACATTACTGCAGGTAACAGAAATAAAAAGAAATAAAAGGATGAAACAAATAAAAAGATTGCTATGAAGAAAAAAGTGAAGAACCATAGTTCTATGGTTGGTGAAGAACCAACAGTATCTATACTGTTGATAGATCATGCAACTACACACTTCTAATCTCAGTGTTTCTAAATATTTTCTCAAAAATGCGTGTATATACATATATAGTTGTTGATTTAATTTTTTTTCTCAGTGTTTGAGTAAAAACTATTAGTAACAATATAGATTGCTAGCTGAGTCCTTATCTTAGCTATATGATATATGGAACTCATGAATAATCTGAGGAGTCTGAGCAACAACTCCTTCAGTGTGATGTGCCAACAAGTTTATTACTTACTTGATGAAAGTAGTATCTTAAGATGTTTCTTACTTTCTGTCAGTACATTTACAAGGTACCAGCAACTCATTTTTAATTAGGCTATACATTATTATATATGTTTTGTTATTTCCTCCAAGACTCAGTTAGAGAGCTTTCCTTTTTATATGTTATTAAATACCAGCCAAAGTGAGTTCTCATATAGGAAAGACAAGACCTGAGAGATGAGATGGATAGAAAGAAGTCAAAAGGTTATATGAAGTTGGCTAAATGGGGCTATGATATGTGTGGGTTTTGTATGGACAAAAAGCAATTTATCTTGAACAGTAATGAAGAGAGTAAGTAAATCCAGCTATTGCTAAAGCAATTAACAGATATAATAATAACAATAATAATAAATAAACAAAACAGTAGTCATTTAAATTACCTCCCGCAATGTCTTTTGGATTCTCTATCATTAAAAAAAGTTGTGCTAAAGAGAATGAATATTCATACAATGAATTATTAGTAAACAATAAAAATAATTTATCTAAAATGATCAAGTGATCCTTTTATTGCATTGTGATTTGAAGGAGACGAAGATAAAAACAGAGCTAAGCAGAGCAAAGAAACTGTAACAGGATTTGAAGATAAGACCTCATAAATCTTATAAATCTTATAAACCTCATAAATCTGTGCCTGGCTCCTTTTTGATTGATTCCTTACTTCAATTTCTGACATGAAAATTACTCTGAAGGATATAAAGAAATAAATAATGTATAGTTAAATAAAATTCTAAAGCTCATTATCTCTTTACAGTTATATAATAAATAAATGTAAAATTATAAAGTGTTGATTATTTTAATTCCAAAAAGGATTGTGAGCCAATAACGACCACGCATAATGTTAAAATTTAGATAAATACTTTGATCCTTTTTCTGTGGATGACACTAGGATCACCCTTGGTATTTGCTGTAATCTAAAATAACTGATGCACAAAGAGCACCATTTTAATGACAAGTAGTTTCTCCAGGCTCACAATCTGCAAATGTCAACTACCTAGCAAGAATGTCAATGGCATGTAGTTAATAGTGATGAATTTGGCTTTTAGAAGATATCTTGGTTGCAGTTCAATTAGATGATATGTGTTAGAGAAACTTCAGCCATGCATGTCATTTTAGCAGACCAGATGAAGGTACTGGTACATATAGTAGCAAAAGACTTGCATGTTGAATGTCTTATTCCATTTCATAGTTGCAAAATATGTGATATATTATCTGAAACACCCTACAGTAAATCTTGACATTCTATGCTGAAACAGAATGTAGTATTATTGTGCTTTATTAAGCTTACTCTTCATGAGTTTTAACAGGAATAATTGTTTCCATTGTTGTGAAGATTAACTACTTAAAAAAAACAAAACACCTTACTTTCTTTTAAGAAAGGAATTATCTACGAAAACCTCATGGAGAATTTTTTCTTAAGTTTCTGAAGTTCTTATTATTACACTCACTGAAGCAAATCAAGCCTCTGTTTGGAGATTGAGTAATTAAATTATGGATGGCTGGACAGGTTTGTTAACCTATGGCCAAGGACCTATGATCCGGCTTTCACACACATGCAAAATTTGATAATTAAATCAGAGCACACTGCTTTGTGCACAGTTCTTCAATTCATTATCATACATTTAAAAATTCCTTCAGCCANAAAAAAGATTCATGAGAAAACTGGAAGTTGTATGTAAAGAACTATATGCATCTGAACTTAATCATTCCCCACAAAATAATTCCTTTAATAACAGACTTTAAATAAAGTTTATACTCACGAGCAGAAAATGAATCTAGGAACTGGACATTTCAAATCTTTTATCTAGCTTTGTCTACAAAAGATAATCTCCTAATACAGCTGATAATCAGAGAAATATATGAAATACTGGTCTTGTGTAGAAAAAAATCTGGATTTTTCTATGTACTTTGGTCCAGATTCCCATACTTCTGAACAGGTGCTTTGCACTAGTGAACATTTAGGACTAATGTTTATAAAATAGGAGGGATGTGGGCAATTGAAAAAAAGCAGCATATTTACTTATGTAATATAATACATCATCTACATTTATCTTAAGTGTGTGTGTGTGTGTGGTTGTGGGGAATTAAATTCAGTAATACTGAAAGTACCTATTGCATACTCACCCCACAGGTTCTCTGAATCGCACTTCAGTCAAATCAGCATCTTATCTTAATTTGGGGAAAACACAGTAGAATTCTTCTGAGTGTAGAAAGTTGCTTACTAAAATTTTAGGTCTTATGCCACTGTCAAAAATTATTTGACCTTATCCCAAGTTCAATGAATACTGTCAATTTTCTTCTATGTTTGTTGCTAAAACATTAATATCAATCTTCCAGGGGAGATGCCCTCTAAAAACAATGGTTTGTTTACTTGTTTTAAACAATAGAGAATATGCAAGAAATATGGAAACTTGTCTGAGAAAAAACATAATAGACATGATGTTAATTTAGCATTATGTCAGCGTAATTCCTGGTCAAGCTATCATTATGGATATATCTTAGTTCTTAGAAAATAGCTTTGCAATTAGAAAGAAAAAAAAAAAGAGATTATTTAAATTTGCAATAAGCAGTTCGGGTAAATTTTGTTTTTGAAAGATTTTCTTCTATCTTTGATATTTGGCTCAGAATTACATGGAATCTCACTTCCAAAAGTAATAACTACATTACGCTTTTTCTTCAAAAGAGCCAGAAAACATTTCAGAAGGCAGAGTATTAAAAAAACAGAGAAATTTGCTGAATAGTAAAATACAAGATGCAAACTTTCTTTTTTGTTGTACTTGTTTATTTATTTATTTATTTATTTATTTATTTTTGTATAATCATCACTGGAATAGGAGTCATTTTCAAATGAGCATCAGATTTTTATAACAAATAAATGTTTTTATTTATCTATCTATTATTAATATTCTATTGCACAGTGTGGTAGAAGATTTAGATAACACCTGTAATTGACTGTCAAAATATCTGTGGTGCTGAAATGTTACTATTTCTCTATTTGTGAAGTTCAAAGATTTGTTTTCTTAGAGCAGTATATGAACTAATATGTTTTCCTTTAGAATGGTAGCAATAATTTTGAAAATTTTGGTATCAAGCTAGAGAAGAAGACACTGAGAATCTACTTATTTTTTTCATTTCAAGCACAGCTGATTTCCTATTGTATAATCCTACAAATATATTAATGCTTCTAAAGCTATTGCACATTCATTTGAGTGGAAATATTTTCTTCCAGTGTTATTTTGCTTCTTTAGTATGCTTTACAGGTCTTTCTAGTGTATTCATTAATTCTGTAGAACACGGAAGTGTTTTAAAAGTCACTATTTCCTAACATCACAAAACAAGAAACTCTTTGAATGTTATGAACCAGAATGCAGTATTGTTTGCTTAAGATGAAGGTATAGCTCTTGAGTCATGCCAGAAGCAATACTGACTGTTGGAAGAAAGCCAAAGATAAAAACATTCAGACGTATTTTGTCATGCATCTGTCATAAGGGAAAACACAACTGGCATGGTTTAAACTGAATCAGGATTCAGCAATATAAGAAATTTATTGATTTATTAATGATGTTAACTGATAATTGGTAAACAATGCAATTCACAATAATTATCAGTGATGTAATAGATAAATAACTGTATTACTTACATACAGAATGTTAATCATAGGTAGGATATGACCTCCAGAATTTGCCTAGTCCAATCTCCTGTTTAGAACTAATCCGACTAGAAGAAGATATTCAGAATATACATTTCCTGGGATCTCTGCCATTTTGGGCAGCTTATTCCTGTGTTGCCATGTTCATGCTTAATTAATTAAAAAAAAAAAAGTATATATTTTTGCTACTATGCTATTGGAATTTGCAGTTTCTGACATTTGTCCTTACCCTCCCTTTTAATTACCGTGGTTTTCTGGGCAGTGTCTGACTCTTTTTTCTTTGAATCTTCTCAATTATTTTTACCTTCTTTCCTTAAGATGGAACAGACACAATCTTCTCAACATCTTAAAATAAATCCTGTCCATTCAGCTCCCTGATGAGCTTTGTGACTTTTCTCAAGGTTGTCAAAGTCTTTCATTTACTGGGCAGCCCAGAACTGGACATAGCATATGTGGTCTCACAATTGCCGGAGAGAGAAGTGCCACTTCTCTGGTCCTGCTGGCACTACTTTTGATAATACAGGTCAGAATGTCATTAGTTTATGTGTCACAAGTGTGCATTCTTAGTTCGTAGTCCACCTGTTGTTCTTGCAGAACTTGATGTCACTCCTGTAACGCCTATTCTCCAGCCTGCCCAGTAGCAGCCTTGACAGCCAGCACGTACCTCTACTGCCAATTTAGTATCATTCACAAGCTTGCTAATAGTGCATTCAGTCCTCTGCTCCCTATTGCTAATGAAAACTTTCAACAGTACAAATCCCTGAAGGACCAACTGCTCAGCAAACATCAGTTAGTCTTTCCATCAAAGATTATCCACTTTTCCCACCCACATCTGATGACATAGAAAGCATAGAAAAGAGTTAGCATCCTTGCCAAAGTAAAGGTATCCTGTATTCACTGCTCTTCCCCTTTACAAAGTGCCTGTCATCAAAGAAAACAAGTAGCTGAGACAGGATTTTGCCTAGGGAGTGAGGTAAGGCTGACTAGTCCCTAGTTCGCAATTGCATTTGTTGGGTCCTACAACCGTAGAATGTGTTAAAAAAGGTGAGTCTTTTTTTCCTGTACTGTGTTTACTAGGTAAAAGAGAGGTCTGAGGCTTAATCTTTACCAGTCAAGTCTGAAGAAAAAAGGCCTTGGACAATCCGGTAATTCCCAGGACCTTTGTCAATCCCTGAGTAATGTACCCATAATATAGCTTTCCTCTTGTTAGTAATCNTCTCCTCTCCTGTATTATATAACATGGTAGGAGCTGTAACAGCCTCTGTGTTACGTACTCACAATTTCATTTTTTATTAGAAGATAATTCTACAAATGAATTGTAGATATAAATTAATTTAGTTACTGGGAAACTGGAAGAAATCTCAGATTCAATTTTATGTGTTCTAAAAAGCACTTTAAATTTACATATATATATTTTTAAAACATACATTTTAGCTTTTTTGTAAAACAGTTTAGCTCGCTGAACTTCAAATCTAAGGATTCTTTACTTGTTTGTGATTTTTTTATTTTGAAATTAGAATTCCAATAGATTTCATGAGATTGTGGTGTAAAATAATATAAAAAAAGAGAAAAATAAATAATAGCACTTGTTAAGTCTAAAAACTTTGCTATGCAATGTGACTCTTCTTGTTCATAGTATTAAAAAAATAATAATAATATATTTCAAGTTCTTCATCTACACTACCTTTAGTTGACTGTTAAACAATGCAATATTACCAAAACATAGCTAGAGCTAAAATAAGCATACTTTAAGTTTTTTCTTACTCTTCAGCTCAACTACCAACCATAATATAAAACACACCATCCTGTTGATTACTGTAAGTTATATTAACTGCAACCGGTACAAAGTTGGAGATCTTTAAAATGTAGGGAAACTCCAGTCACTCCCTGTACATTGCCTGTAGAACTGTATGAATCCTTTTTACTGGAAGATTATCCTTTTGTGTGTGAATCTTTGGTAGCCAGTTGTAATTGTTTTTATGTTATTTTATACTGTGTAAAATAAAGTTTCTGGTTTTTATTTTAGTACAAATTCCATCCTTATGAATATCATGAATGTGGATTTTTACAGAAGTAGAAAACATGCATATCATTTTACACTCAAACTTAGTTAACTTGGATTTTGACTGTAAATACAGTGCACCTATTAGTATCATCAAATGCCACTTCTCATAGAAAATTGCAACAAAAATAAGTTATCATTAGAATGTAATGAGAAAACCATTGACCATGGCTCTCAGTTTTCTTACATTAGAAAGAGAAATGGTAGCTTAGAATCATAGAATCATAGAATCACTAAGGTTGGAAAAGACCCACAGGATCATCTATTCCAACCATTCACCCATCACCAATGATTCTCGCTAAACCATGTCCCTCAACACAACATCCAAACATTCTCTGAACACCTCCAGGGTCGGTGACTCCACCACCTCTCTGGGCAGCCCATTCCAGTGCCTGACCACCCTTTCAGAGTAGTAGTATTTCCTAACGTCCAGCCTGAGCCTTCCCTGGTACAGCTTGAAGCCATTCCCTCTAGTCCTATCACTAGTCACATGAGAGAAGAAGCCGACCCCCAGCTCACTACAACCTCCCTTCAGGTAGTTATAGAGAGCTACTGCTCTCAGGTCTCCCCTGAGCCTCCTCTTCTCCAGACTGAACAATCCCAGCTCCTTCAGCCGCTCCTCGTAAGACCTGTGCTCCAGACCCCTCACCAGCTTTGTTGCCCTTCTCTGAATATGCTTCAGGGCCTCAATGTCTTTCTTACAGCAAGGGCCCCAAAACTGGACACAGTACTTGAGGTGCGGCCTCACCAGTGCTGAGTACAGGGGGACAAGTACTTCCCTGTTCCTGCTGGTCACACTATTTCTGATATAAGCCAAGATGCCATTGGCCTTCTTGGCCACCTGGCCACACTGCTGGCTCATGTTCAGTCTAGCATCAATCAACACCCCCAGGTCCATTTCCTCTGCACAGTCTTCCAGCCACTCTGCTCAAAGCCTGTAGCGTTGCCTGGGGTTACTGTGGCCAAAGTGCAGGACGCAGCATTTGGTCTTGTTGAATCTCATCCCATTGGCTTCAGCCCAGCTATCCAGACTATCCAGATCCCTCTGTAGGGCCTCGCTACCCTCAAGCAGATCGACACTTCCAGCCAAATAGGTGTCATGTGCAAACTTACTGAGGGTGCACTCAATGCCCTCCTCCAGGTCATCAATAAAGATATTGAAGAGGACAGGCCCCAGCACCAACCCCTGGGGAATACCACTCATGACCGGTCGCCAGCTGGATTTAACTCCATTCACCACCACTCTCTGGGCCTGGCCCTCCAGCCAGTTCCTTGCTCAGCCAAGAGTGTACCTGTCCAAGCCACGGACTGCCAGCTTCTGCAGGAGAATACCATGGGAGACAGTGTCAAAGGCTTTGCTGAAGTCTAGGTAGACTACATCAACAGCCTTTCCCTCATCCACCAGACGGGTCACTAGGTCATAGAAGGAGATCAGGTTGGTCAAGCTGGACCTGCCCTTCGTGAACCCATGCTTGCTAGGCCTGATCCCCAAACTGTCCCTCAAATGCTGCGTGATCTCCCTCAAGACAATCTGCTCCATAACCTTCCCTGGCACCAAGGTCAGGCTAACAGGCCTGTAGTTCCCCGGATCCTCCTTACAGCCCTTCTTGTAGATGGGAGTCACATTGGCAAGCCTCCAGTCTTCTGGGACCTCACCCGTCAACAAGGAGCGCTGATAGATGATGGAAAGCGGCTCGGCTATCACCTCCGCCAGTTCCCTCAGCACTCTCGGGTGAATCTCATCCGGCCCCATGGACTTGTGGCAGTCCAGTTGGAGTAGTATGTCTCTGCCTGTGTCCTCCTGAATTGTGGGGGGGTTTAGTCTGCTCCCCAGCCAAGACTGCCAGGTCAGAGAGTGGAGAAACCTGAGGATAACTCAGAACCAGTGCTGCGTGCACTGGTATAGACACATTTTAGCTGGGCCCTCGCCTCACCCCTAACCCCATTATCGCTCCTCCAGGCTCATCTCTAGCAGTCCTGATTTTATCCCCTTCCCCCTTCATATCTAGTTTAAAGCCCTCTCTACAATTCCCACCAGCTCCTGGGCAAGGATCCTTTTCCCCCTTTGAGACAGATGATGCCCATCTGCAGACCTCAGGCCAGGTGCCGAGTGGATCGCCCCATGATCAAAGAACCTGAAATTCTTGTGTTTGCACCAGCCTCTCAGCCATGTGTTTATGTGATGGGTTTTCCTGATCATTGCATTGTCTTTCCCTGCCACTGTAGGAATACCTGCAATTACTACTTGTATGCCTGCATTGTCAACTAACCTCCCCAGTCCCCTAAAATCATTTTTTATAGCCCTCAGGCTTCTGTCAGCAGCCTCATCACTATCAATAATGGATAGTAATCAGAGGGCTGGATCAGATCAGGAAGTTTTCTAGAAATATCCCTGACCTGGGCCTCAGGGAGGCAGCACACTTCCCTACGGGTAGGGTCAGGCCGACATATCGGGCCATCTGTTCCTCTCAAGAGGGAGTCACCTACGACTATCACCCTCCTTTCTTTTCTGGAGGAGGCAGTCTTTAAGTGTGGAGCTGACCTCCTTACCTTAGATACACTTGGAGGCAGTCTTCCCACCTCATCCTCACTCACCTCTCCCTCTGGTTTCAGGGCATCAAACCTATTACATATAGTCACCTGGGGAACCGAGGAAGGTCAGGGTGGGGGTCGCCTGCGTCTTCGAGCTGTGACCTGCTGCCATTCCTCCTCTCCTCTCGAGATGGCTTTCTGTGCTCAACTGCAGCAAGGGAGAGGGTCCACTACAGTTTGGGGGGTGCAATCTCTGCATCTTTCTCGCAGAGAGTCACTCCACCGGTCAATCTCCTGCTCACACTCCCTGATAGTTCTTAATCTCTCCACCTCCTCCCTGAGCTCCATCGCCAGGCTGAGCAGCTCATCTACCTGCTCATACCTCACACAGGTGGCATCCTTCCTATCCTCATCAGCAGCAGTAGGCTCTGGCAACACAGTGCGAGAGTGCACAGTGCACTTACAGTGCAACACAGAGATAAAGCAATCCTTTTGTCATAGTTTTTATCTAATTCCACTTCGGCTGGGGATAAAGGAAAATGTTAACTTTATTAGAGGATAAGATTTCTTCTTGTTCAGGAAACAACTCATGGAAATGGCGTATACATCTAATAGTCAATGTATTGCACAGGAACAGGCACAGGCACTTTCTAAATGACAATTCATTTGAATCTATAATGTAAATCTAAGATTTATCTCTTGATTGTATGTTTTTCTTTTTTGTTTAAACTGTGGTAGCTAACAATATATGGGTCCTATTTATGAAGTTATTTAGCTATTTGAATCTTGTCAACTTAATTTTTTTAAATTTTCCTTCTATTTGAATAAATCTGTTAATTGAAAAATATTTTTCTAGAATGTAAAACAAATTCTACTGAGGATTATATAAATGCATGGAATTTCAAAAAGGAAAACATTGTACAACCTAGATACTGTGCAGTCAAGAAAAGACTTTAAATGATTTAAAGGTTATAGTCTTTGTTGTTCTCTGACAGAAAAATCACTTTTTTGAAGAACATTCTAGAATGCAATTGATTTAAACTACTTATTTACAGGTAATAATAACAATGCTACCTAGAAAAAGAAGTGTGTATAAGATGATATTGACATGATGGTTGTTGAAGATTTCAGCATCTATAGGAGTTAGCTATTTTACTGAATTGTTATATGATGGCTACCTTTGATTTTAAAAGATGAAAAAATCCTTTGTTGTAGTGAAATAAAAAAAATGTGTGCTCTGTGTGAAATACACAACATTATGTATTAGCCATTAGAATGATGCCTTGACCGTAACCTCCTTAGACTGAGAAAATACTTTATATAGACACTGTATTAATAGATGCATTACTGATAACTGGAGTAGGAGTATTGCAACAGTAAAGTTCAATTGCTAAAGTACAGAAGTGGACAAAAAATTCTGTCTTCACAGAAGACTTTTCTGTTCTTTATTCTTTAATATTTTGTCCCTTTCATTGTCTCTTGGAATGATTGTTTTGACTATGATCGTTACACTGGTCTCTTCTCCTTTCAAGTTTATAATATCCAGATAGTGTAACAAATAATGAGTGTTTGTATTTCATTTTTCTTTTTATTTTCCTTCTAGGTGTTGGATTAAATAATGGCCAGTGGCATTCTGTATTCTTCTCTGCCAAAAGAAATCGTATCAGTTTAATAGTGGACAATGATATGCTCTCATCTGCTCATGCCACTACACCTCTACAAATTTATTCAGGAGATACCATATACTTTGGAGGTGAAACATATTCCTTATTTATGCTGGAAATATCCCACAGTTAACCATAATTTTTTTTTTCTGGCATATCTAAACAAACAATGAGAATGATTTGGCTCACCTCAAGTCCTCTATATCTGGCTCAGATATCTCTCAGCGGATTTGTTTACAGGAATCCCTATTACACTTTTTGTGCTGAAGTTTCATCCAGATTTTATAATGTTAAGTAGAATAAATTACCACCCTAATCCTTCCATCAGTTTTTAGAACATAGGTTTCTAGTATCATGTTCTGATTATTAAGTATAATCTGACTGACAATCATACAGGCACAAAAAAGTCTCTCTTGCTACATAGTCATTCTGTTGCTAAATCACCTTTCTGATAAGAATTTTCTGCTGGTCTAGCTTCAAATATTCGTTCAAAATGCATGTTTTCTTACTTGTGCAAGTATGCTCTTTAGGCCCATATTTATTCAATACATGATACACACTCCTGAAAATTGTTTTTGGTCACTACAGGACAATATTATTATGAAGAATATAACTTGTCCCTAAAAGCTATATTTAGATGACTTAATTTCAGTCTGACCCTCCTAGTAAGCAGGCCAAGGAATATCATAAGTGTTTAGCCATTATTCACATATATTTTTACTGATAGAATTTTATAAGTTTTTATAAACCTAAACCAGTTGGGAATGTAGCGCATAGTAGTAATATGAAACAAAGTCATTATTCAACACTAGCTTGAAGTTTTATCCCTTGCCACCTTAGGAATTAGTAGCTGAAAAATTTATTAAAAAAAAAAAAAAAAGATTCATGAGAAAACTGGAAGTTGTATGTAAAGAACTATATGCATCTGAACTTAATCATTCCCCACAAAATAATTCCTTTAATAACAGACTTTAAATAAAGTTTATACTCACGAGCAGAAAATGAATCTAGGAACTGGACATTTCAAATCTTTTATCTAGCTTTGTCTACAAAAGATAATCTCCTAATACAGCTGATAATCAGAGAAATATATGAAATACTGGTCTTGTGTAGAAAAAAATCTGGATTTTTCTATGTACTTTGGTCCAGATTCCCATACTTCTGAACAGGTGCTTTGCACTAGTGAACATTTAGGACTAATGTTTATAAAATAGGAGGGATGTGGGCAATTGAAAAAAAGCAGCATATTTACTTATGTAATATAATACATCATCTACATTTATCTTAAGTGTGTGTGTGTGTGTGGTTGTGGGGAATTAAATTCAGTAATACTGAAAGTACCTATTGCATACTCACCCCACAGGTTCTCTGAATCGCACTTCAGTCAAATCAGCATCTTATCTTAATTTGGGGAAAACACAGTAGAATTCTTCTGAGTGTAGAAAGTTGCTTACTAAAATTTTAGGTCTTATGCCACTGTCAAAAATTATTTGACCTTATCCCAAGTTCAATGAATACTGTCAATTTTCTTCTATGTTTGTTGCTAAAACATTAATATCAATCTTCCAGGGGAGATGCCCTCTAAAAACAATGGTTTGTTTACTTGTTTTAAACAATAGAGAATATGCAAGAAATATGGAAACTTGTCTGAGAAAAAACATAATAGACATGATGTTAATTTAGCATTATGTCAGCGTAATTCCTGGTCAAGCTATCATTATGGATATATCTTAGTTCTTAGAAAATAGCTTTGCAATTAGAAAGAAAAAAAAAAAGAGATTATTTAAATTTGCAATAAGCAGTTCGGGTAAATTTTGTTTTTGAAAGATTTTCTTCTATCTTTGATATTTGGCTCAGAATTACATGGAATCTCACTTCCAAAAGTAATAACTACATTACGCTTTTTCTTCAAAAGAGCCAGAAAACATTTCAGAAGGCAGAGTATTAAAAAAACAGAGAAATTTGCTGAATAGTAAAATACAAGATGCAAACTTTCTTTTTTGTTGTACTTGTTTATTTATTTATTTATTTATTTATTTATTTTTGTATAATCATCACTGGAATAGGAGTCATTTTCAAATGAGCATCAGATTTTTATAACAAATAAATGTTTTTATTTATCTATCTATTATTAATATTCTATTGCACAGTGTGGTAGAAGATTTAGATAACACCTGTAATTGACTGTCAAAATATCTGTGGTGCTGAAATGTTACTATTTCTCTATTTGTGAAGTTCAAAGATTTGTTTTCTTAGAGCAGTATATGAACTAATATGTTTTCCTTTAGAATGGTAGCAATAATTTTGAAAATTTTGGTATCAAGCTAGAGAAGAAGACACTGAGAATCTACTTATTTTTTTCATTTCAAGCACAGCTGATTTCCTATTGTATAATCCTACAAATATATTAATGCTTCTAAAGCTATTGCACATTCATTTGAGTGGAAATATTTTCTTCCAGTGTTATTTTGCTTCTTTAGTATGCTTTACAGGTCTTTCTAGTGTATTCATTAATTCTGTAGAACACGGAAGTGTTTTAAAAGTCACTATTTCCTAACATCACAAAACAAGAAACTCTTTGAATGTTATGAACCAGAATGCAGTATTGTTTGCTTAAGATGAAGGTATAGCTCTTGAGTCATGCCAGAAGCAATACTGACTGTTGGAAGAAAGCCAAAGATAAAAACATTCAGACGTATTTTGTCATGCATCTGTCATAAGGGAAAACACAACTGGCATGGTTTAAACTGAATCAGGATTCAGCAATATAAGAAATTTATTGATTTATTAATGATGTTAACTGATAATTGGTAAACAATGCAATTCACAATAATTATCAGTGATGTAATAGATAAATAACTGTATTACTTACATACAGAATGTTAATCATAGGTAGGATATGACCTCCAGAATTTGCCTAGTCCAATCTCCTGTTTAGAACTAATCCGACTAGAAGAAGATATTCAGAATATACATTTCCTGGGATCTCTGCCATTTTGGGCAGCTTATTCCTGTGTTGCCATGTTCATGCTTAATTAATTAAAAAAAAAAAAGTATATATTTTTGCTACTATGCTATTGGAATTTGCAGTTTCTGACATTTGTCCTTACCCTCCCTTTTAATTACCGTGGTTTTCTGGGCAGTGTCTGACTCTTTTTTCTTTGAATCTTCTCAATTATTTTTACCTTCTTTCCTTAAGATGGAACAGACACAATCTTCTCAACATCTTAAAATAAATCCTGTCCATTCAGCTCCCTGATGAGCTTTGTGACTTTTCTCAAGGTTGTCAAAGTCTTTCATTTACTGGGCAGCCCAGAACTGGACATAGCATATGTGGTCTCACAATTGCCGGAGAGAGAAGTGCCACTTCTCTGGTCCTGCTGGCACTACTTTTGATAATACAGGTCAGAATGTCATTAGTTTATGTGTCACAAGTGTGCATTCTTAGTTCGTAGTCCACCTGTTGTTCTTGCAGAACTTGATGTCACTCCTGTAACGCCTATTCTCCAGCCTGCCCAGTAGCAGCCTTGACAGCCAGCACGTACCTCTACTGCCAATTTAGTATCATTCACAAGCTTGCTAATAGTGCATTCAGTCCTCTGCTCCCTATTGCTAATGAAAACTTTCAACAGTACAAATCCCTGAAGGACCAACTGCTCAGCAAACATCAGTTAGTCTTTCCATCAAAGATTATCCACTTTTCCCACCCACATCTGATGACATAGAAAGCATAGAAAAGAGTTAGCATCCTTGCCAAAGTAAAGGTATCCTGTATTCACTGCTCTTCCCCTTTACAAAGTGCCTGTCATCAAAGAAAACAAGTAGCTGAGACAGGATTTTGCCTAGGGAGTGAGGTAAGGCTGACTAGTCCCTAGTTCGCAATTGCATTTGTTGGGTCCTACAACCGTAGAATGTGTTAAAAAAGGTGAGTCTTTTTTTCCTGTACTGTGTTTACTAGGTAAAAGAGAGGTCTGAGGCTTAATCTTTACCAGTCAAGTCTGAAGAAAAAAGGCCTTGGACAATCCGGTAATTCCCAGGACCTTTGTCAATCCCTGAGTAATGTACCCATAATATAGCTTTCCTCTTGTTAGTAATCTGGATATTGAAACCTTCTTTTTTTTTTTTTTTTATTGTTCTCTTCTATTCAGATCATAAACTCTACAGTTTCATGTTTGATGCAGTCAAGATTATCCTTGATGTTCTCATCTTCACTCATTTTTTAATTGTCTAGGTTCAGTAGAGTATCTTTCCTAGCTGGATCACTGCATCAGGAAATTGTTTTCAGGCTTCAGATATCTCTGGATAGCTTGAAAAAAAAAAAAAAGAAAATCTCTGTACTTAGTAGGCCCTTTTGTTTTATTAAACTTCAGTTATGTCTTGTAACTTGTCCAAAGCAGAGTCAACCTGTACTTAAACCTGAGATTTTGTGACTGTGATCATTCAGTAAATGTTTTCATGTCATGCTTATGGATACTTTTAAAAAAGTAAGGCAGTACAGAAGTATTTATTTATTTTTGATCAGACGTGCCTAATCAGAAGAGGTTATGGATAAACCTGTCCATAAAATTTACAACACCTGGGGATTATCAAATTCTAATTTATTTTTGGAATATATAATATTTTCAAGGAATTTTTTCAGCTTCAGATGTTATGCTTCTTACAGGCTGCCCTAACCACGGAAACAATTTTGAATGTAAAAGTTCCTTTGGTGGCTTTCAAGGATGTATGCAACTCATTTCTATTGGTAATGAAGCAGTGGATATGATCTCAGTCCAGCAAAATATTTTTGGCAATTTCAGTGACCTTCAGATAGACTTATGTGGCATTATGGACAGGTAAGAAAAATCTATATGTTATTTTCAATTTTTTTTTAATTTTTTGAATACTAACTTCATGACAAAGGACTAAATACAAAATTGCTTGCTTCTTTTACAGAATTCAGAAGTCTAAAACATGGGCTTTTTACCTATAACAACAATTAGAAATTAGAAGATGTTGATAAAGTGAAATTTAAATTATAGTATTTGAGATTAAGAATATTTGATATTTCTGACTACTTTCTCTTACTAATATTTAAAATTAATGTTTACTAACATTACAGACACAAAACCCCATCTGTGACATTTGAAGTCACATTCCTGATTTAAAATCCTGTTTTCCTTGCATAATATTGCTACTTCTTATATTTTACTAACCTGAAAATATGGTGGATATTATTCAGCACAACAAGTGAGCTTGTTTTAGGCTTCTGTCAGAACTAATTGAAATTAGTGTGAGAGAGTATTTTTCAAGAGTGGCAAGTTTAAATGGCTTCCTCTGAAAGGATGAAAGTTTATACGCTTTTCTTGCAATTGAAAAAGCAGAAAAAATTGCTTGAGTTCAGTGCGGTGAAAGAGGGGTTTTGCAGAATTTCAGACTTTAGCGGATAAAGAGATAAAATACACAAACAGGTAATGGACTGAAAAGTTTCTTGATTAAGATTCAGGAGAATTCAGTCCCTTATAGTCTATGCAAAATCAGCTATAATCCAGAAATAATTGCCTTTGACCAAGCAGAAAGACTATGTTGAAATGACACAGTATGTGGGGAAAGGAAAAAAAATCCCTTGCTGTGTATTTATAATTTTCTAGGGAAAACAGTTTAGGAGGAGATCTTTAAGACTGCAGCCACTGTTAGGCTGTATCACAGGTATATTTCACAAAATCACAGAATTACAGAGAATCGCAGAACCACTGGGTTTGGAAGGGACCTCTAGAGATTATTTAGTCTAAACGCTCTGCTAAAGAAGGTCCCCTAAAGTAGATTGTGTAGGAAAATGTCCTGGAATGTCTTGAATATCTCCACAGAAGGAGACCACAACATCTCTGTGCAGCCGGTCCAAGTGTTCAATCACCCTCTAAGTAAAGATTTTCCTCATGTTTGTACGGAACTTCCTGGGTTCTAGTTTGCACCCATTACTCTTTTTCCTGTTGCAGGACACCACTGAAAAACCTGTCTCCATTTTCCCTCTTCAGATCTTTATAAATGTTGACAAGATCCCCTTCTGTGACTTTCTTTCTGTCTACACGTGATGATAACATAATGCATGTCAGTTCATGTTACTATTTTGAAAAAGTAGTATCTTCGTGCTGATAAAAGTA
>JACDJE010000637.1:220515-237776 GCA_016647715.1 Pavo muticus | reverse complement strand
ATTTTTCTTTTTTAATATATATTTATGTAAGAAACTTAAGCTTCCCAGTCAGAGTTTTCCATGTATATTTATTACCTTTCTGGCACTGTATTCTCAATCTATTTTTTAATTTTTTAATTTTTATTTTTTTTTTTGTATTTTTGCAATTTATCAAAATCATGTGTTGTTCCCCATATTAAATAATACACATTGAAAATTGCTTCTGAGGAACACAGCATGCTTACTATGTATTTTCCAATTAAATCTACAGAGTTTCATCAATTTCATAATGCCCATCATCTTTCGCTACAAAATAAACTTTAAAAAGCCTTTCAGGTCTTGTACCAGCCTGCCCTGGAAAATGTGTTTCTTCCCGGATTCTTTCTAGTCTCATGGCCTTTATTCTCTGTATCTCATCATATGAAACAAAATTCATGTTTCTATATCAAACTAATTCTACATCTCATTATAAATTCCAACTGGTAAGATACATTCTTCTTTGCCAACATTAAAATTCCTTACATTTCTATGGCTTCCTTATGAAGGGAAGCAGAGGGGCAGGCTCTGATGTCCTCTCTATGGTGACTAGTGATAAAACTCAGTGGAATGGCATGAAGCTGTGACAGGTTCGGGTTAAATATAAGGAAAAGGTTCTTATTTAAGAAGATGGCCAGGCACTGGAACAGCTTCCCCAGGGGAGTGGTCATGGCATCCAGATGTCAGAGTTCAAGAAGTGTTTGGACAACTTTCTCATATCAGACATACAGTCTGATTTTTGGGTAGTCCTGTGTGGAGCCAGGGATTGGACTCAATGATGGTTGTGGGTACCTTCCAATGTGGAGTATTCTATAATTCTGTGATTCTACATGTATAAACAATCTCCAATGGATAACTTGCCTC
The DNA here is from genome assembly GCA_016647715.1 of Pavo muticus. NCBI lineage: Eukaryota > Metazoa > Chordata > Aves > Galliformes > Phasianidae > Pavo > Pavo muticus. The sequence continues at coordinate 236,897 of JACDJE010000637.1, read as the reverse complement.
ATTTTGTACAGCATATCATTTGAAAAATATATATATATATTCTCTCACTAAAATGATATGACTTTAGTTGCCCTAAGATAAAATAATTAGGTTTTTGTGCTGATGTGTTCCAGATGGTAGAAGTACTACAAATGAGGGCGTACAAACCAACCACTTCTTTATCTTGAAGTCTTTATTAGAATCTAGTCCAAATACTGAAACACCTCTCAAATTCTGAAGTTACTGTTGGTTTTTGTAGTAAAAAAATGGGCCACTAAATGTAAATTCTACCCACTTAAGGTGCATGAATGCAAATAAAAATTACATAGTGAATTGAATGCATATGTAGTGAAAATAACTATATTGACTGTATTCTTCATCTTTCATATATATGTATATTCAGTTGATAGAGAGTATTCAATATATTTATATTTCAGTCCTTATTGGCAGACAATTGGTCAGTTATTCATTTATTCACTTGTATATATCATCCTGTTTTTTCATAAATGATCAAAAGCTCCCTACCATTTTCCTATTCTACATTTTCTCAGTTCCGTAAACTTTTCCAATTCCTCCTACTATGCTCTTTCCAGCCACTGCTCTTCACATGCCTTCTTCATTTAACCTTCACTAATTATTTTTCTATTCCTGAATTTTTCATATACAGTTCTCCATTATGCAAATAGTTTTCTTCATATGTTTCTCCTTAAAATATCCTTTCTCTCAGTTCCTTTATATCAATATATATTGGTTTAATAACTACTAATTATATATTACAATAATTGACAAAATATTTTTTATAGGACTCACTGTTATTCTAATTATCTTACAAACTTAACACATTTAGTCTCTGAAGAGAGAGCAGTAGCATGTTGTATGAAAAAAAAAGCAACACTGGCACACACAAAGTTTTCAAACACTATTCTTCTAATCCACACACATGCATAAAGTCAGATCAAAACAAAACGGAACATGCAATAAAAGCAGCCACAGATCAACACTGACAAAAAGAAATGATGAACATAGGAGCAATTAGTTATTCTTTCCAAAATATGTATTTCTATAATTTAGAAGCATAGCAAGCAGATAATGTAGATAATGTACAAAAGTTTTCTGTAGCAAATAATTGGTATATTAAGCTCCTTTTCTTTTTTCTTTTTTTCTTTTTTTTTTTCCTTTGTTAAAAGTATGTTTGTGCTGTAGTACAGTTTACTTTTTAATATTGGATTATGAGTATTACTAGCAAGCTGCCTTAGTTTCAAATCATGCATCATTTCCAAATGTTATGCACTTAGCCACATATTATGAAGTAATGCAGTACAAGCTCCTAATCAGCTGATTTTTGTTTAAGCAGACATGGTAATGAATGTCAAAATATGTTTTACAGATGAAGCATTAAAATTACTTTTTCCAGTAGGTGGAATATTTTTGTGTGAAACAGTTAAGAGAGCATAGGAAGAGAAAGCTTTGTTCTAATCATGCTCTTTTTAGAGCATCTAATATAATTAGAGTAGCTTCTCTCAGCTTTAGCTGGTGGTTACTTTAATTAAGCATTCTGAAAGACAGGGAAGAAAAAGAGGAATTAATATTATAAGAATTAATTTATAGTGTGATTTTTTTAGTTCTCTTAAAGTTGGTTCAAGCATATCCATTTCATTTAAACTTTTCATTTTGTGAATACTACTAAGAAGACAAATTTTTATGTATAGAGTCAATACAAGAGAAGACTGTGAAAGCCATTTTGAATTTAGGAATAATTATGGCTTCATTAAAAAAATGAAAAATCAAGGAAAACTATGATTGATGCAAGCAGAACATCAGTAATATGATGCTTTATGAGTATTACAAATTTTAGAGGAGAAGTGTATTTACAATAGCCCCTGACAGCTCACACCTGTAGCTAGCAAAGTTTAATATTTATTTGAAGTATTATTACTTTATTAAGTATTGACTATCAAAGTGAAAGTAAGCTTAGTGCTTAAAGTTGATTCCTATATTGGGAAACAGAACTTACTAAGGTCTTCCACAGACTCAGTTTACAAATTTGTGTAAGATAACAGAAACAATATCTGTTCCTCTATTGGCAAAAATGTTACTACTTTCCTTGAATTTAACTTGCTTAATTTTACTCATTTTACATTTACTTCACCAGTTCACTTTTCTTTTCCCTCTAGAAAACTCAGCTTACCTTTGTTTATAAACATGAGAGGGTGGAAAATTATTTGAAAGTCAGCAGGAGTGAATTTACAAAGGCCTTGATTTTTTGCTAAGTTACATCTGCAAGATGCTGTACTTTCTACGGTTCTAAATTAATATCTTTTTGAGACTTCTTGAATTAACTAAAATGTGTTTTCAGATCCTCCAGGTGTTAGTAGGCCTGCTCCTTATTTTTATTTTCTTATTTTGTTTTATTTTTAATTTTTTTGTGTGTGTGGTTAACATCAACAATAAAGATATATATATTTTTTTCATTTTTGTATACACGAACAGTCACCACAATTAAAACACAGTTTAAGTAATTTCTAAAGTGAAATGCTCTTAGATAATTGTCAGGTTTTTTGTTACATGGTTTTATTTCCTATGTCTTTAGAATAAATTGACTTAAAGCTCTTATGATGCTTCTTTCCAACTGACCTAGTATGTGACAACTGTGTCCATGGTAAGGGGCTTGGAACTAGAAGATCATTAAGGTTGCTTCCATCCCAAACCATACTATGATTATAAGATATATATCTTTGTTGTGATAACTCCTGTTGAACATACCATGTCTTTTAAAAACCTTGCTGGTGAACTATCAGCATGTAAATTGTACATAGATTTATCAGCCTGTATTTAATTGCAAATAGTAGATTGACAACAAGTAATAACTATGCATCTTTAATTATTTCTGCTCTCATGTATTATTTGAACAGTTAATATGTTGGAAAATAGAAATAGGAGGAAAGATGAAGAGATATTCTCTTAGTTTTCTAGTAATCTTGAGGACATATTCCCCTTCTCCAACAAGCCTGAAGAATTCCTGTACATTATTATATTTCTTTTTCATGATTTGTTGTCTACTGATAAATATAAGTACCAGGTAAGAGAAAGGAAAAGAGTGTGAGAATGTTTCTTTCATTTTAGGTGTTTGCCTAACTATTGTGAACATGGTGGTGAGTGTTCACAGTCCTGGAACAACTTCTATTGTAACTGTAACAATACTGGTTACAAGGGAGCTACTTGCCATTATCGTAAGTCTGAGATGCTTTCTAACTTCACTTCTATTTCTGATAGTTTTATCCTTCTTGTCTTTACTCTCTCTCCCGGGAGTGTGTACATTCATATTAAACATTTAATATTTTTATATAAATGTCCATAAACTGGTTCAAGAGAGGGTCTCAAGTACTCAAAATCTGTAAAAAGAAAAACTCATTGAAAATTTATTTTGTATTTGTTTCTGTTTTGCATTTTTTTCATGTTGCACAAGATAGCTGGTAACATCCTCTGCTGTCCTTAAATCCACCTTCTGAATCAATACATTATTCAGAATAATTTTTTTATATATCACATAATTAGTATGACAATGGGACTACATTCATATTTAACTGTCATCACATGTTTATTTCTAAGAACATGTTTGTGCATGGTTATGAAAATGTGTGAAAACACTGGGAGGCCATTAAATTATCTAGAAGCACTGCCTATCTTTTGTTGTAGGCAAAAATAAGTAAATAAATAAACAAGCAAATAAGCAAACAAATAAATATATAAATCTGATCTGTTTGAGATAATGTTTGGTTTCTCAAAATCTAATTCCTGGGGCCTAAATAATACAGTCAGATTTTGCATTAGTTGACTGCTTTTGCAAACATTTTTTCATCTACTCCCACATTTCATTTTTTCATCTTGAAAGTTTCCAGCCTGAAATAGACAAGGGAATGCTTGAATACAACTCTCCTGATTTCCCCTCTGTATATAAATAAATGTGCTTCACAAATTCAAATGGAAGAATAGTTTAGATTATGTGATTTCTTCTGTATTCTTTAGCTTTGAGCATACGCAGGATTTTTTTTTTTTCCGTACATAGGATCCACATATTATTATTTACTTATTCACAGAGTAAAATATAATTTCATTTGTGATGGAAAGTGATTTTTTTTTTTTTACAGCCATCTATGAAAAATCATGTGAAGCCTATAAACACAGAGGGAATAATTCTGGCTTTTACAATATAGATTCAGATGGAAGTGGCCCCTTGGGACATTTTCTTGTGTATTGCAATATGACAGGTGAGGTGATAAATTTTTTAACTCATAGCTGGATCTGTATCTATGCTCACTGTATTGAAGTTCAAGTTATCAAGTAAAAAAATTCTATAGCTCATGAATTTAGTATGCATATGCACACCAAAATGAAGGTGACTCTTTAGCTCAGAATACTAGGCAAAGGATTAGGCAGAGAAATCAAAATAGTAACAGGATTCAGGCTGTGAAGCTATTGCTGTATTCTTGTGTTCTGTATAAGTGGAACACGTGTTTCAGATAGAGAGAATTTAATACTAGTTCATTTTGGGAGCAGATATATTCATTGAAGTTATAGGCTGAGTACATTAAAGAAATAAGTTATATATTATGAGAAAATTATGGACTATTCCATGTAGTTTTATAAAAAATTGTAATTCAAAACTGGATTTTAATTGATGCGAGGAAATATCAATGCATTTTGTTTTTCAGATTTCTAGCAGATATTTTGGAGAATATAAATTAAACCAATGAACTTCTCACAGCTTCAATTTCAAGTACAATCCCCTCTTCTGCATTCAGTTCTTTGTTTCTGTCTGTTCACATCACCAGAAGTTTTAGATGTCAAAGTTAACTGTTAAGCAGCTTTTTAGAAAAATAGTTGAGGTTGCCTATCATTGTATGTCCTTCAAATTAGACTTGCATTTAATTGTCTCTTTGAAAATTAGTATTATCTTATATGTATTTGTTTCTTTTTCCGTTTTCTTATCTTCTGTTTATTTGAATTTCCTTCCAGAAAAAAATAATGGAAGCACTTCATCATTTTACGCGAAAAAAATATATTTTGTGACAATTTACTTTTACAGTTTTAACTGTTAAAAGATTATATGAATAACCTATGATTGAATTTGGCTTAGATGTGTTCTGAGTATTGATATTCTCATTTTATCATAATATTTTGATGTAGAGTTTTTAAACTATTTTTAAGCAATGTCTTAACTAATGCAAAAGAACTGTGCTGACATCTACTTCTAATAATATTCTGTCTGCCAATGGCGTTAGATGATTTTCACAGCCATCTAAAGAATACTTATTACAAATACTGAATTAACCTGAGTTCTGATGAATCAGTGAATGCAATTCACTGCAGCCTTTCAGTACCTAAAGGGAGCCTATAAACAGGAGGGGAGCCAACTGTTTACAAGGGTAGATAATAGCAGGATGAGGGGAAAAGGTTTCAAGTTGAAGGAGGGAAGATTTAGGTTGGATACCAGGGGAAAGTTCTTTACTATGAGAGTGGTGAGGAACCGGAACAGGCTGCCCAGAGAGGTTTTGGATGCCCCATCCCTGGAGGTGTTCAAGGCCAGGTTGGATGGGGCTCTGGGCAGTCTGGTCTAGTATTAAATGTGGAGGTTGGTGGCCCTGCCTGTGGCAGGGAGGTTGGAGCCTGATGATCCTTGAGGTTCCTTCCAACTTTGGCCATTCTATGATTCTGTGATTAGCTAGCATTAGATCTTCCAGAGCCATGTTTTCTTCAGAATTAACACTAGATCTCTCAACAACAGGACAGATGCTTCAGCCCACTGATCATCATTGTGGCCCTCCTCTGGGCTCACTATAATAGTTTTATGCATTTCTTATGCTTTGGGCACCAGAACTGATGAATCTCCTGAATTTCTTCGGGAAATTTGGCATGATAGCAGAGTATAAGAGCAGAATCGCCTCCCTCAACCCATTGGTCATGCTTCTTTTCATGAAGCCCAGGATATGGTTGATTTCCTAGTCTGCAAGAATGCATTTCCAGCTCATGTTGTCTTTTTCCTCAATGGATGTCCACACATCCTTCTTATCAGGGCTGCTCTCAATCCATTCTCTGGCCATCTTGTATTTACACTTCAGGTTGTCCTGAACAAAGTGCAGGACCATGCACTTAGTCTTGTTGAACAGTAGGTTCACAAGTGCTTCTTAAGCTTGTCAAGATCCCTCTGGATAGCATCTCTTCCCTCCAAAGTACCAAAGATCTTCTGGTAATATCTTCAAACTTGCAAGTTCTATCTCACTGTCTATGTAACCAAAAGACATGTTGAATAATACCATTTCAAATGCAGAACCTGAAGGACACTTCTTATCAATTAACATCACTAAAGGACCTGGTCTAGTCAATTATGTTTTGATTTACATCAAAAGGATTGTGCCCAGAAAGTTGAGGGAGGGGATACTTCTCAAATACTCTGGAGATCAAACCATTGACTTCAACTCCTTCAAAGCAGCTTTCAATTTTAGAGACAATAATGATGTACGACACTATCAAATGTTTTGCACAAGTCCAGGAAGATTATGTCATTTTCTCTTCCCTTACATACCACTTCTGTAACCCTGTTGTAGAAGTCTGTCAGGTTTGTCTGGCATGATCTACTCTTACTGAAGTGTTGGCTGTATTAACCACCTCTGGTGTTTTCCACGTGAGTTAGCACAGTTTTCAGAATGATTGCCCATGATTTTGCTGGATACAGAGGTGGGAATAACAGCCTGCAGTTCCCCAGGTTTTTTGTTTGTTTGTTTGTTTGTTTGTTTTTTGTTTTCTTAAGGGGATTTATGTTTTCCCTTTTCCAATCACTGGATTTTATCAGACTACTATGACTTTTCTGATCATATGGGCAGTGGTTTAACAACTTAATCTACCAATTCCTTTGGGACCCTCAGATGCATTTCTCAGGCTCCGCATTTAAGGAATCTTAAGGTTTCTTAAATGGTCTTAAACCTGACCTTTTCCTATAATGGGTGGCACTTCTTTCTCCCAATTCCTGCCTTTGGAGTTTGTGAATTGGTTATTGTGGCTAAAGCACTTGCCAGTGAAGACTGATGAAAATAAAGCATTCAGTACTTCAGGCTTTTCACTTTCCTTGGTAATCAGTTCTCCTGTTTCCATCAGTAGAGGGCCCTCATTTTCCCTACTCTTTTTGTTTTTCACTGAGGTACTTGCAAAAACCATTCTTGTTGCCAACAAGGTCATTGGCCAATTTAAATTCTATTTGAGATTTAAATTTCCTAACTTGATCACTGGTTTCTCAACAGTGTTTAGGTATTCCACCAAATTATTTGTTCTTGCTTTTGTAAGAGATTATTATTTTATACCATTGCCTCAAAGCTTGCTAAGGAACAAGTCCAGGCAAGTCCTGGGCAAAGACTGAGAAATTCTTGGTCTGGAAGACACAGATGAACAAGTCCAGCAAGTCCTGGCTAGAGGTTGAGAAGTCTTTTGTCTGGAGAACACTGATGGACAGTCTTGGGCCAGGGTTGCAAAATCCTTTGTCTGAGGGGTACAGATGGACAAGGCCAGGGGCAAAGAAAAAGAGATAATGGCCGCAGATTAATGGCCGATAAATGGCCGATAGATAGGTAAATAGTCTTTTGTGTGGACTTATCTCGAGGAGATAGCCAATCTCGGGGAGTATTCAACATGACTCTTACCCAAGCACCCAGGGATGTCCCATAGGCAGGAAAAAAGAAGGATAAAAGAAGGATCAACAACCATGAGGATAGGTGTCTGCCATCAGATTCCTCCCTACGGAATGCCTGCATGCTGACAGACTCTCCTGGGCCTGCTACTGGAGACCTGCTGCTTCCTCCCGGACTTACCCCGCGGCTTCTTCCTGGACCTAACCGGTACCTGCACCTTCTTGCCGCCTAAGACTGGCCAACTGCTGCTGCTCTCCTACCCTGAGCCTCTGCCTAGGACAACTGGAACAGCGCGCAATGGGACCTCTGCTGGATCCTGGTGGTGACTATCCCTGCTTTACGCAATTCTTGCTTCTTTCCTATCTTTTCTATCGCCCATTTTCCCTTCCCCATATCCCTAGGCAGTTAAGATTTGTAATAAACCTGGTCGGACCAACATTTGAACCGTTGTTTCTTAATCTCACGTCGGGTATACATACATTAAAGAACCTCCTCTTCCTCCTATAAATTGGAGCGAGACAGCTTTCTGCCAGCTTTCTTTCTGTGTTTGAGTTTGGCCAGAATCTCCTTGTTCATCCATATAATTCTCATTGCATTTTTGCCTGACTTCTCTTCTTTGGGATGCATTGCTCCTGAGCTTGGAGGAGGCGATCCTTGAGTATTAACCAGATTTCTCTTCCTGCACACCCCTTTGCTTTTGATGAGAGTGAGGTCCAGTATAACACTTCTCCTTGATGACTCCTCTATCTTTTGAAGAAGGAAAGTATTATCAATACAGTCCAGAAAACCTCCTGAGTTGTTCATGCCAGACTCTTTAACAGATATTAGGGTGGCATGAGGTCCAGGGTTTGTGAACATGAAGCTGCTTCTATATTCCTGTAGAGGGACACATCTGTTTATTCTTCGTGGCCATGTGGCCTATAGAACTCTGCTATAATTTCCACTAGCCCTGTCTCTCCTTTAATCCTGATCCAGGAGCTCAGTCATTCCCAAGCAGAGCTTTGTGATTACAGCTAGTCACAGACATAGAGGGCAATTCCCTTTCCTTTCTTCCTTCACCTCTCCTTCCAAAAAAAAAAAAAAAACCAACAACAACAACAAAAAAAAACCACCTTGTATATTTCCATTCCAGCACTCCAGTAACGGGATTCACCCTACCATATCTCCATGATGCCAATAAGATCATAGGTCTGCAGGCTTGCTCACATGTCCTGTTTCTTCCCAGCGCTATGAACATTAGTGCATTAACTGAGTGCATTATGAACTTAAGAGGGCCACTTCAGTATGCTGTGCTCCTGTAAAGCATCTGGGGGATTTCTCTGTAATGCTGTCTGACAGGCAGCTGCTTGCTAGCATGAAATTGCTGGAACTTACTCCCATAGCTCTGAAACTGGGCTAAAAATTCCAGTTCCCCTTGTTTATTTCCCATGCTATGTGAATTGTGTAAAGGCATTTATGTTTAGACCTCTGATGAAAATTACTGTCTGGAGTGGCTTTTATTTATTTATTTATTTATTTATTTTTGTGCTGTTCTTCAGCTAATCTCACTGATTGCTGCTCCTTTCTGATTGCTGCTCCTTTCTCCTTTTTCTATCTACTGGCAACCATTACTCACACTGGTTTCAAATTTGTAAGAGTTTCTGTTTCCATCTCCCAGTAAACACCATCTGACCTCAATAGACCAGGTTTCTCAAAGTGAGTCCAAGCTAGCAGGGATTTAGTTTTAGTAGTCAGTCTATGGTTTCTGACAGCTTTTAAGATAAAGCCTACACAGATGTTAGTTTTAGTTTATGTTGCTTGTGCTGTATAGTGTTTCCTTCATTGTAAGATTTTGCAATTAAAAATGCTCCCAGCAAATGTTGTAGAAAATTGAAAGAAGACTTTTAATGGAAGAGTTTTTTAGTTCTTGACTAAATACATATCTTAAATAGTACTTCAGATAAATATTACTATTTGATTTCAGGTGGCTAGAAAAGAACCATGTTCTTTTGTTCTGAGTAATAAATGCAGTGTCTGCAAGCTACTTTTGCCTTTTCATGGAACGCAAAAATGTACATAATTTTCTCATGCAGAAAAAAAAAATGTAAATTATAATGACAAATACAATGTTACCATAGTCTAAGATATAATTTTGTGTTATTTCATAGAAAATTAAAGCCTGGGAAAAGTAGCAATACTAACCACTCCTTGTTTTTATTATTTCATTGCAATTTACAAACTAAACTATTTCAGAGACAATTTTTTATGTTTCTTCATCTACTGCTTTCTTCCTCAATAAACTTAACAAGCAACTTAACTAGCAACAGTTACAGTACGGTAACCAACTTATAAATAGAAACAGTGATTAATTGGTTTCATTTTTGCTCCATGATTTGTGTCTGTGTTTCATACACTCAAAAGAATTTTTTCTTGATCAAAGAATTTGATTTACAGATTGGTGTAATTTCATTGTCCCTTCTATTTTCATTACTTACTTATTCAATTACTTTGCATTCTTTATTACTTTTCATCCATGTTTTGAAAGATACAACATGGACAATAATACAACACAACAATACCAACTTAACCAGAATCAAAAGTGCTAATCGAGAGAATCCCCATGCTGTGTTCTTCAAGTACTCTGCCAGCCTAAAACAGCTTCAGGCTATGATTAATCACGCAGAACACTGTGAACAGGAGATATCTTACCACTGCAAAAAGTCAAGGCTTTTAGATAAGCCAGGTAAGTAAAACAGACAAATAGTATTAAATTATACAGTATATTTTATTTCACTGTCAACTTTTTTTTTTTAACCGAGTTTGTCATTTTGCTACAATAAATTTTGAACATCATAGATCTAGTACTCAGATTTCTGTAAATTGCCAAGAGATACCTGAAACAGAAAAATAGAAAGGGTAGTTTATAATAATCTTTGTTCACAATATCAAGTCATCTCAAAGTCAATTTCTCTTGTAAATCTGTTAGATCAACAGCCTTATTAATGGAGCCACTGTTAGTCTGCTTTCCTGGGATTATTAAATTTTACTGAAGAAATACCTTGTTAAAAGAACACAAACCACTGCATTAATATCAGTACTTCACTGCATATTGTTTTTCAACACATGAATTAATTATGTCAAACACATATTGTGCTTGACTTAAAGAATTAAGTCATATAGTCTCCTCGAGTCTTAACACTCATTGACATGCAACTGATGTTAACAGATTGTACTGTGAAAAAACATTTTAAGTACTGAATAGTAACAACATGGACATAAAAACCATATTATTTGCTGAGTTTCGAAAAACTAAGCCGAAGTTTTTTATTCGTTGATCAGAAAATCAAACTTCTCAAATTGATTTCTTGACACTGTTTTCTAGCAAGCAGAGGCCTCAGAGTTCAAAAGTCTCTGGTTCTTCTCTTCTTTCTTTATATATGTCTCATCCTTGCCTATATCATGGACATCACTGGAAATTCTTAGACTAGCATTTATTCTTGGAAGAATATTTAGTTATTGATGCCCTTGCAGCATAAAAGACGAGCCTACTGCATAAGATACTCCACTGAGCCTTTTTTTTATCTGTAGATTTCTGATTCAAGTTTTGGTTAGGTATTTGAAAGCTTGGTTTACATCCAGCAGAGTAAAAAACCCTGGAGAAGAAAGCAGGGAAAAACTCAGGGAAGCAAGAATTTTTAGCTCCTTATTTTTGAAATCTATTGAGATAGCACAGAAATGCAGGTTTTGTTAAAAAGTTAAAAAAGCACAACTAGTCAATTCTGCTAAACTAACGTTTAGAGTTTTAAATGATCTTAGAATCATAGAATTTCTCAGGTTGGAAAAGACCCTTAGGATCACCAAGTCCAGCCACAACCTAAACAAACTACAATAACAGTAACAACCCTCTGCTAAATCATGTCCCTGAGCACCACATTGAGATGGTTTTTAAACACATTCAGGGATGGTGACTCAGCCACCTCCTAACTCCTAACAACCACTGCCTAACAACCCTTTCTGTAATGAAGTTTTTCCTGATATCCAACCTAAACCCTGGCACAATTGAGACCATTTCCCCTCATCCTGTCACTTGTCACTGGTGAGAAGAGACCAACCCTGCTCTCACTGAAATCACCTTTCAGGTACCTGAAGATCTAAGTTAATCTAAATTAACTAGAAGTATAGTATTTTAATATACCCTAAATTATTATTATTATTATTTGTCTGAAAAATATTTTGAACTGCTAATTCTACAAAATGTAAACCCTAAACTTTTTATCTGAGGCTGTGGAAGTACTTCTCAAATCCTTCAGCTGCTATACTTCTGACAATATAAATTTACTATTGGCTGACTTCAGGAAAAGAGAAAAATTCGGAATAAATCTAGTATCTTTTGAAAATTTTAAGATCGTGTCACCAAATAAAAGAATTTTTTTTATTTATCTTTCAATTGAAAAAACAGGAAGACGAGAGCAAGTTACTTGTTCTCCCCAAAAAGTAATGATTTCATATTTAAAACTGCCACTGTGCTTCTGAGAGCTCTGAAATACACTTTGCACCTACTTTTATATGAAATATGCAATTTTCTTCTTCTTCCAGTTACGTATTTGAGCAAACATTTAGGGTTGCAGTGCAACATAATACTGTAATCTCACACATTCAGAAGATCAATTAGATTTTTTTTGTTCTTCCACTTCTAACTACGAATTATAGCTGAACTTGTGAAAATTTTCAGCCTACTATGAAAAGCTCATATGCCTAAATAAGAATTCTGCTTAACAAATATATATTTTTTTTAGAATGAGGGAACTTCTGGAAGGCAAAATGATCTAATTGGAAGATTTTAAATAATAGCTTTCTGACTTAGTTGCTATTTCATCCATTTGTATCTGAAGATTATCAAGACTTTATCAAGTCTTCCTTTTTTGAATTATTTTATAGTTAGCTCTGCAAAACAAAACAATAAAAAAAGCAATTGCATATAGTTAATAGCTAAAGCAAACATTGAAAGAAAATTCAGATCACATTTTTCTGCAAATAAATCTGTTCTGTTTTTTATTATGACCTCAACGAAATATCAGAATTTGAAATGCAAATATGTACATTATCAAATTGCCTGCAGAGAGCCCTCCCACTTTTGTGATCTTTCATCTTCACAAGCTGTGCCTGACAAATACAAAATTTGATTATAATCACATGAGACATTTTTAGACATTGCAGATATTAATTCTTTCCCAACTGTGTTTTAAGAATATATTATATTCAGTCAGCCTGATAGTATCTGTAAACTATGTCATTGAAGATGTTACTTGCTAATCTACATGGCTGTTATTAAGAAACCTCTAGTCCCTTTTATTAATATACATTGCTTAGGCAATGTTTAATAACAAAATGTTTAATAACAAAACAATCTGTACTAGTAAGTATGAAGATGCAGCATTTCTGTAAATATTCTCTTCTCATAGTTTTACATGAACAAACAACAAAGAGTAGCTTTCAAATATATCCTAATATCAAAAACTGGGAATATTTGTTCATAAGCACAATATAAAGCTAAGAGATGCTGTTGAAACAGCAGAAACACACCAATTTTTTACAGCCCTTTTTGTTGGAAGCCTTTTAAAGAGTTGCCTGATGAATTATTTATCATCAGATTTTGTCAGATTTTTATCATCAGATTATTTGTCATCAGAGTTTCTTCCTCCTATGAAGGCTTGCAAATGCAAACACTGATACTGGACATAGATGCTATTATGCAAGTCTGACTTTTCTAGAAAGAGTTTGCACTCTTCCTTTGGACTGCTGAGCCAACAGTCATGTGACAATGAGTACAGTCAATATGTTTGCAAGCTCAGAGATTGTCAGCATAACAGAGGTGTTATCTAACAGTGAGGTTTAATAAACAGTGGCACTTGTAAGTAAAGTTGAAACTAGGATTAATTCGAGCTTATTTCTGTGGCCTTCTGCTGATTTTTTTTGAGCTTCAACAATGGCAAAAAGAATTGTTTCTATGGGAAACTACAATGTAACACTTCTGGACATCTTCTCATGCCCTGACATTAATATGTTGCAACTTTTAACCTTCTTCTCTCATTTGAGATGATTCATCTTTATCCTTCTTTATCCTTCATACATTTAAGATATTTCCTGTTCTGTGCATTTTTTCTGTTACTGGTCTTGCTTGATTAAGCTCTTTAAGCTTAATCTACAGGACTTGAAAATTAAGGAAACATCCTGTTTTGTCACTTTACTATAAAAAACACTGACAAATGCATCATACAGAGAAGTAATACACAAGGGAAAATACTCCTATCTTTATTAAATATCTTTATTAAATATTCCAGTTTTCTCATGTGACCAAGTCACTAACATGACTTTTACTGTCTCTTCATAAATTCTGAATCTGCAACATGTGATTTAACATCTATCTTTGGGTAATTTGATAAACACTGCATAATAATTCCATTCACTTGTTTAACATATATCACAGATGTCAGTACTACTCTGAGCTCTTGTTAGTAGAATAAGTCAATTTATGCATTTTCTATAATTCTTCTGATTTGATTCCTGGTAGTTCCATGTTGTAAAATTGATCTTTTTAATATAAACTACCTTAGTTTTTTAGAGTGATGTTGTCTCCTTGTTCATAGACTATTTTAAAATAAAATATTTAAATTGACTGATTAGTATAAATGATTCTAATGTAATGACTAGCTAAGCTAGGGACTGAGTTCTGTTCTCTACTAACACAAGCAAGTACTCGTGACAATTATTTACTACCAGATAGTGAGGTATTAGAATGAGTATCTCCTTGCCAGGTAAAGGTAATAACTTTTTTTTTTTTTTTTTTTTTTTTTTTTTAATTGCTATTTAAAGTTCTTACATTTGAAGAATAATTTTCCTCCTCTTAGAATTTTGGAAAACCGTTTGGATGAAAAAAAATGGGAGGAGTAGTATATAAGCCTAGGAACTGATGTTTTCACACCTCCCTTTTAGATGGGTTGCCGCTCAGCTGGTGGATCGGAAGGACCAATGAAATACAGACTTACTGGGGAGGTTCTTTGCCTGCTGTTCAAAAATGCTCTTGTGGCTTAGAAGGGAGCTGCATTGATTCCCAGCATTATTGCAACTGCAATGCCGACAGAAATGAATGGTGATTTTTTTAATTGCTGTTTATTCGTAACACTTTGTCCTGGAATGCAAATAAAGAAACATAAGCCTTTGCAGATTCTGAACACCAAGACCACTGTAAATTTAAATTATCATAGTGTCACCTGCTTCTTTAAGATAACACTGTTACACAATTACATGTACTATGTGTTATTTTTAGTTATTTTTAGTTCTTTCAATTTGAATTCTGAATTGGGTTAAGATTTATTTTAACAAGAGTTTTTCTAATTTTCAAATGAATTTATATTTTAAGATGTTGGCTTTTGTCTGTACAACTTCAGTCATTTGTTTATAGAATACTGAAAACAGTCAAAGCTAACAGGTTCTGGGGGGGAAAAAAAGCTACAAATTCTAGGGGAATCTTAAACATCATTTGTAACTACACTTCAAACTTCAGCCTTTTCAACTATTTTTTTAATTGTTATTAAGCTTGGACACTCAAATTATCAACAGAACTTATACATTATCCAAAGTATTCTAAGCGAATTTAAGTATTTATATTTAAAAGCATAAAAGCAGACTGGGACTTTTAATAAACTCCATTTAATAAGATTTCAAGTTTTTAAACTCTTAAAGCAAATTTTACTTATTTAATTTAATTATTTTATTTTATTATTTAATTTAAATCCTATTCAATGTATAAGTTAATATGTGCATACTAACGAATGTATCAAAATCCATTTTCGGCAAATAGAAAATGTAAAGAAGGTACATAAAATCATCTTCATGTGCACAAAATGAATAGATTATTTTCTCCACAAGATAGATATTCACTGTTTCTTTAGAGGAACATGAATTTAGTTTGAAAATTATTCATCATGAGCAGAAAACTTAGCAAATGTAGAAATTAAAACACAACAAAGGGTAGTAAAAGACAACTTTTTCGAAACTTTGAAAGTGCCTGTAGATTTGCATAGGAAAAGAATTAGCATCTGCAGAGAAATTCGCAGACATACCTGCTGTGCTCGTTCTAATATTTATTTGCAAAACAAATAAATTTGGAAATTTGCCTACTGTGCTGCCCAAAAAATATAAGTTTTGATTCCCAGTTAAGAAATGAACACATTTTGAGACAGAATTTTTAGTTCTTGCTAGCACATGTAATATATTCTTGTTCATTTTTGTCATTCATTTATTAAATGTTAACATAGGTTAATTTATAACATTAACATAACTGTGAATAAAGTATATGGAGGATTAAACAGTTACAGATAAAAGACAAACGTGTCCACTATAACCACTTTGAGTAAATTTCATATGTTGATGAGTGTATTACATCAGAAAGAGAATAGAGTCCTACTTTGTGTTTCTGTATGTATTCACATTTGTTATACTATTTTTCACTTTAAGTGATAACTTATCACAGTAACTTTATTGCAATGGAGGCTATAATTACTCTTATTTTGGTAGTGATGCATGCTTAGTATTACGTATGAGTCCCCAGAGATTACTGTTTGAATCAGTTGCTTCAGTGCTGATGATAGAACAGAAAAAGTCATTACAGCTGTCATCGAGATGCTTTCTGAGCACGAGGAATTGTAGAGTTACAATTTCTGCTTTTTTTTTTTTTTTTTTTTT
>JACDJE010000637.1:192753-220501 GCA_016647715.1 Pavo muticus | reverse complement strand
TAATTTGCAGTATCTCACCACATCAAAAATTAACAAAAGTATTGCTTTCAAATATTAGCATTTCTCATTTAAAAAAAAAAAGTTCCCAGAAAAAACTGTAGTATTGTGTGCACTATATTAAAAAACAGATGAACAAAGAAGTTATTTTGAGAAAGGTTATAATGATTTCAAAGGGAAGAGAAATCACAGAATCACAGAATCACAGAATTGCAGGGGCTGGAAGGGACCTCCAGAGATCATTGAGTCCGTCCTCCCGCCAAAGAAGGCCCCTTGCAGCAGGCTACACAGGCAGGTGTCCAGGCAGGTCTTGAATATCTCCAGAGAGGGAGAATCTGCAGCCTCACTGGGCAGCTTGTTCCAGTGCTCCGTCACCCTTACTGTGAAGAAGCTCCTTTACATAATTTTACAGAACTTCCTATGCTCCAGCTTATGGATGTTTGCCCTTTACCTGTCCTCACAGACCACTGAAAAGAGGTTGGCCATGCCTCCCTGACTCTCACACTTAAGGTACTTATAAACATTAATCCCCCTCTGAGTCTTCTTTTCTCAAGGCTGAACAGACCCGGGTTATTCAGCCTTTTCTCACAGGGGAGATGCGCCAGGCCCTTTATCATCTTTGTGGCCATCTGCTGGACTCTCTCCAGAAGATCCTTGTCTTTCTTGTATGGGGGAGCCCAGAACTGGGTACAGTACTCCAGGTGAGGCCTGACCAGGGCAGAGTAGAGAGGAAGGATTACCTCCCATGACCTGCTGGCCATGCTCCTTTTAATGCATCCCAGGATGCCATTGGCCTTCTTGGACACCAAGGTATACAGCTGGCTCACGGCCAACCTGTCATCCACCAGGACCCCCAGGTCCTTCCCCGCAGACCTCCTCTTCAGCATGTCATGCCCCAACCTGTACAGATACTCATGGTTATTCCTTCCCAGGTTCAAGACTCTGCACTTGCTTTTGTTAAAAATCATTTGGTGTATTGTTGTCCAGCTCTCCAGTCTGTCCAGGTCTTGCTGAATGGCAGCACAGCCTTCTGGGGTGTCAGCCTCTCCTCCCATCTTTGTATTATCAGCGTACTTACTGAGGGTGGACACTATTCCCTCATCAAGGTCACCCATGAAGATACTGATCAAGACCAGACCCAGCACCGACCCCTGGGGAACACTGCTAGTCACAGGTCTCCAACCAGACTCTGTACCACCATTCACAACACTCTGAGCTCAGCCAGTCAGCCAGTTCCCAACCCACCTCACTGTCCACTCATCTATCCCACACTTTCTCAGCTAAATAACTGATTTCATTGAGCTTGAGGAGGGAATCTCTTCCCATTCTCTTGTTTAATTTTGATGATTAATCTCTAACCAGTGCGATTTCCAGATGAACCCTCCTCTCTCAATTCACACACTTGTCTCTGACTTTGTCTTGACTAGTGAAGGATGATTCAGCTAGAAATTGATCTAATGGACAAACTGAACTTTCTAGAATACTCCTGAGCATTCTAGAGATTGAGTGTTTCCATGAGTTCTTGAGAAGAAATCTTAGAGCCAGCACTGGTGTTTTCTGAAATTTAGTGGGTCAGTTCTGACACTAAATTAACAAAACACATTAAATAAGGTGTTCTGTCTGAAATTAGCAGTACTAGGTGTGGGCTCAGAACACTGGGATTCTTATTTCCTTTTCTGTGTCACTTATTTGAAGTAGATATTTCTTTTCCTGCACACTCAACATGACTTCATATTTTTCTATTTGACTTTTTCTTGATTTTTTCAAAAATGAAAAGAAAAAAAAGTTTAACTTACTGGAAAGTTATGCCAAGACATTTAACTTTCTTTATCCTTCAGAATTTAATTATGTATTTTTCTTCAACAATGTGTCAGTAATATTGAAATGTTTGTCAGAATCACAGAGAAACTTGAGAGAGCTTTCATTTACCTTTTCAGGACTAGTGATACTGGATTGCTTTCCTACAAGGAGCATCTACCGGTAACTGAAATTGTGGTTACAGACACTGACAGACCAAATTCTGAAGCAGCTTTCAGACTGGGGCCTTTGCTTTGTCGTGGTGACAGTAAGTAACAATTACAGAGTTTTGCTTAATAGCAACAGATTTTGTCTATAATAAGTTAGTATAGCATACATTATATGGTATTTATTACCATACATATTATATATTTCTAGTATTTCTAATCAAAATTTAGAAGAGGAAAAAACATCATACTAAAGATCTCAAATAAAGCATTGAATTGTTCTATATTAAGGGATTAAAATCTTCAGTAAGCCTAATTTATTTGCCTGAAATGCTTCACATTGCTTCATATAATTATAAAATACTACTTTTATTTGTTATGTGATGTTCTTCTTTCATCAAATTTTGTGGTTATTTTTGTTCTATGGTTGCTTTTTTTTCCCCTTTGCCAAATTTATTTAACTTTTCTGATTAAAAAGAAATGAACGCCAGTAAAAAAGACTGACCTGCATTTTTAAACTTACTCAGGAGACTAGCCAGCGAATTATTATTACATATATTAACAAATTAGCATGCATTTATTTCAATATCTTAGAATCGTCTTCAATTTCATTCCTCTGACTTGTGAGTGTAATTAGGAAGATTTGTCCCGAAGAAGTGCATTCTAATTTTCCTATGAAACTTCATGAGACCTGGGGAAAAACAAAACAGAAAAACTCTTAGGTGCTTCCTTTTCACTTCTATGGCATACATTTTTGAACTGATTACTTCTAATTCATATCACAGAACTATGAAATCATGGGGTTAGGAAAAAGAATTTTGGGATTATTCAGATTGGAATAAGACCTACGGACGTTCCCTGCTCACAGTAATATCAGCCATGATCTCAGTTCAGGTATCTCTGTTTTGTTAAATTGAGCAGTGAAATCTACAACAGTGGAGCTTGCACTGCTTGGCTGTCGTCATAGAGAATTTCTTTTTACTTAGATCAAGTCTGAAACTCTCTTGTTTCAATATATCACTTTCTCTGAAACTCTAATCAAAGCAAAGACCTTGATTTTGTCTTCTTGATGTTTTCCTTTATGTTTGGAAAACACCAGTTAAGTCTTCCCAAAACTGTTCCTTCTACAGGCTGAACAAACCCTTGTTCCTCAGCCTGAAAGGCAATAAATCTGCTCCAGTCTTGAATGACAATCCAATCTCACTCCAGTTTACAGAACTCTCTTCTGTACTACTTGTCCTAAATAATAATAATAATAATACAGCATCTAGCTGTTGTCTCATGAACGTTGAGTGAAGGGGAATAATCATCTCTCTTAATGGACTTCATGTGCTCCTGCTCAAACAGCCAGGTGGCCCTCCAATGTGGCCAGAGACAATGGAACTAGGAAAAGCGACAAGAGTGAAATAGAATTATTTATGGTAGGTGGGAGAAATTAAATTTGTTACTTTCCAAGTTCCCAAATATTGTTAATTATCATAAATCTTAAAACAGAGAACCCAACTTGCATTCTTTTGTGAATCATTAAAAATGTAGACGGTTCCAACACCCACTGACCTCCCTGTTTTTTTGATGTTTTCTTAGTCTGAATAAATTAACTGTTCCAAAATTTCATTCTGATGTTAAATGATCGTTCTATTTCTGGATAAACTGCAACAGAGAATAAGGAAGAATGTCCAAATGTCTGAAAAATAATCCAGTAATGTCCAATGACACTATAGAACTGTACTTTGGGAAGAAGAAATTTAGGATTGAAATAATCTTAGTGAAATATATTTTTCAAATTACTATAGGTACACATACATTTCTAAATAAAAGCATTTTAATGACATTTATTTTCATCTGTGCATTTGAATAAGTGGAGAAATGATTTAGCAGCAAAAATTTATTTCTCAGAAAGTTTGTCAAATGAATTCTTAGATACAGAGACATGAATAGAATACTCTCCAGAAGGATTTTTGCTTATTTCTTCTAGTCTAAAACTAAATTATTTGATTCCACTTCATAGGGAATATTTTTGAATCAAATGTTTTTTGCTTATTCTGTCAGACATAAATTCTTCAGAATTACTCACTGGTATATCATACAAAAATGCGAGTGAGAAAGTTTATTTGTATTTGTGATGCAATCTCTACATTGTTAAATGACTCATAACCAAAAAAACGTAAATTCTCATTGCACAAATAATTTATTCCTTGCATGACATCTTACAAGTAAAAAAGAACTGTTTATTTCTACAGGAATAAAAAACCAACCAAGAAAAAAAAAAAAAAATTTCCACAGAAAGTAGGTCCATGAAGAGTATTTGGAGTTGAATTGGATCATGAGCTACCTTGACTAAGTTTCTGAGTTACTTCATAAGGTATTTCCGAGTAGTCATACAGAATGGCATTAAAGTAGATGAGCAGAATTTTCCTTCTCTTCATAGCACGTTTATTGTATTTTATTTTTTGAATGATATTCAGAAAAAAGATCCAGAGGCTGAGATTCAAAGTTAGGACAATGAACTGAGTGTATATGCATTCATCACAATACATAATTCGATTTTAAAAGAATTTGTGAGTTTTCCATCAATTGAATTTATTTAATTTATTTTTAATCCAGATTGAGTATTTTTCCTAATGTAAAGGCTCTTTATCAAACAAGAATTTGTTTGAAGAATTTATATGGTCTATAGTATATTAGAAGTTGGACTACATGGCTATAGTTTTTCTTTCTGATCACTAAATCCATGAATTTTACAATAAGTTACAATGTAATGGAACGTGAATTACTGATGTTGACAGAACAGCTGTATTCCACTAGTTCTCAGACATAAACAATTATCAGCTGACAAGACTTTATAAAATTAGGAGGACAGCTTTATAAGAAGCAGTTTACGCAGTTCTCAGTAATTTTGCTGTCCCCGTTGCTGTGCTAGATAAAGGGATATTTTTACATGTATCAAAGATGACAGAAATGTGGATCAAAGAAACAGTTGTGAATAAAATATCTAAGATATGGTGATGATTTTCCTGTTTGGTTTTGCACAGGAATAAAGCAAATCTACACCCATTGTCTCCCAGTGTCCTCAAAATAGCCATTACTATACAATAGATGGCATCACAATTTAAGATGTCTAACAGAGCATCACTTAAAAATAACAAAAAAGTAATAATAAAAATGAGAATCAAATATAGGTTTTCAATGAAGAGGTCACAGAGAACTGTGATTTACAGCTGCCCAATTGTTTTGAAGGGATCACTTTTATTATATTTCCAACATTTATATGGCTAGTTTATCTGTCTCACTCTCACTTGTCCCTCTTTCACATTACAAATCGAATCTCAAAAGATTATTTAACATACACAAAAAAAAGAAAAAAAAGAAAAAAAAAAAAAAAAGAAACCCAAAATAATAGTGTCATTTGTTGTTGTTTTTTCCCTCAGTATAAATATACTATTATTAACAATTATTAACAAATAGGATTTTTTTTTTTTTAACTCATAAGAATGCATTCTTACTACTTAGATAAAATGCTGGCTTGTGTTTTACTGTTCAAGATAACTACATAAATGACTATGAGTCAGATACCATAAAGTGAAGAACTTGTTTTCCTAGTTTGACTTACAGCAGCATAAAATACTGTATAATATACTTTTGTTAGATCTGTATTTAGCCTGTTTTATTGACATAGCATGTTAATTTTCATAAATCAGATAATTTTCAGGGTTGGGAAAAAGCAAAGCTGGGTAAGAAAAGACAGAGGAAATTGAGAAGGGAAGGGTAATTTTAAGATTCTCAATATAAAAGTAGAGTTTCTCCCCAAAAGTGGAAGTACTCTACCCATCCTTTATGTTACTCTACTCTGGTAGTTCATCTGAAGTAGCTAAACTCCATCCTCCTCTAAGGACTCCATCCTGATTTACAAATTCTTCACCAATTCAGAAGCTTCACTGAGGATAATTCTATCATTACTTCACTGCTTCTGCTGCTGCACTACCTTTTCTTTCTTATAGCAATGCCCTACCAATTAAATTACTAGTATTAAACTTCCCCTTAAGCCTGAATTCCTGGTAATAGCAAAAGTATTTTTTAATATACTTGAGTCATAACTGTGGTGAAATTGTCTCTGTGGGACAACTTGAGAAACATGCTTTTAAAACCGATCCCAATATGCTAGGCTGCTTCCATCAGCTTACAGTGCTTCATATAGAACAATAGTCTTCCTTCTACAGTGAAGTAGACAGTTCAGAAAAGCAAAGTACAAAGCCTTGTTTTTCTCTCCCAGCCTCGGCTGTCTGTTTGCATCCAGTTGGCAGTCCCAAGTGGCAGGTGTCACAGCAAGCAATTTCTAGAATATACATAAACCTCCTACCATGATGATTTTCTTGGTCTGGGATCTCCATTATGACAAAAACTCTGCTAAAAAGTCAGGAGGAATGAGGGAATGGGCTTTGATTTTACTTCAGTACAATGTGGCTTGGGTCTCTGTTCAATTTTGCAGAAAGGAGAGATTTGGAAACCTCTTCACTCTCTGTCCTGTCTCTCCCCCCAAATTGGAGAGTGCCTTGGGGGGGAAAAAAAAAGTGCTTTTTTCATAGTATTTAGAATCAGATCAGAGCATTATCAATGGAATGTGCATTTTTCATGTTCAATTGAATTGCCTTATTTGATTTAAAAAGAAATACAATAAAGAAATACAGATACATATGTAAGAGTTCAGCAGTAATAACAAGTTACATTTAGTTGAACTGAATAACTATAGATTATGTTCCAATTGGAAGAGAACACTATGTGAGATTTTTAGTAATCAAGAACAAAATGACATGAATTATGATTTAATGCAACTTAGATACATAATTGGTTATATTTTAATTTGCATCTGACCATGTGACCTTTTTTTTTAATAAAGTTTACATTGTATTCATTGTGTAAATAAAAATTCACGTAAATTTCTACACTACAATCAATGAAGGGAGAAGATACTTTCACAGAACTAAAATTTTTATTTCCATTCACAGGAATTACTATTAGCTGTACTCTATCTTCTTTGCAATAGCTGGCAAAACTTGACTGAACTGCAGTAGTAGTAAAACTCTTCTATGTTAGAAATATAAATGACTCTGACTGTAATAATTTAAAATAAAAATAATTAATTAGAATTAGAGTAGTTAAGCTGGAAGGAGACTGCAAAGATCAAGTTTAATTGCCTTATGATTTCACATCGTAATAAAAGTTAAAGCGTATTACTGAGCTCATTTTCCAAATGCATCTTGAACACTGAGATATCAATCTTCACACTAGACAGACTGTTCCAGTGGTTGATAGGACAAGGGTCAGTGGCCTAAAACCTGAACATAGGAAGTTCCATACAAACGTGCAGAAGAACTTCTTTATGGTAAGGGTGATGGAGCACTGGAACAGATTTTCCAGAGAGGTTGTGGAGTATCCTTCTAAGGAGGTGTTCAAGACCTGTCTGGATGAACACATATGCGACTTACTAGGGAACTTGCTTTAGCAGAACAGTTGGACTTGATGATCTCTTGAGGTCCTTTCCAACCCCCACAGTTCTGAGATTCTGTGATCATCCTCCTGGTAAATACATTTTTCCTAGTATCTAATTGGAACCTCCCCTAGCGAAGCTTTGTGCCTTTACTTCACATTCCCTCATTGTTTACTAGGGAGAAAAGACTGGCATCTCCCTCTCCATTTTCATAGAATCATAGAATCAGAAAATCATAGAATGGCTTGCATTGGAAGAGACATTAAAGATCATTTAGTTCCAACCCTCCTGCCATGGACAGGGTTTCTACTCACTAGGTCACAGTACCCAGGGCCGTATCACAGAATCACAGAATGGCTTGAGTTGAAAGGGACTCCAAGGATCATCAGGTTCCAGCCCCCTTGTCACAGGTAGGACAGCCAATCTCCAAATTTGGCCCTAGATCAGGTTGCCCAGGGCCCCATCCAACCGCCAAATCTGGTCCTAGATCAGGCTGCCCAGAGACCCATTCGACCTGGTCTTGAACACCTCCAGGGACAGACCATTCACAGCCTTTCTGGGCAGCCTGTTCCAGTACCTCACCACTCCCTCTGAAAAGAGCTTCTCCCTGGTATCCAATCTAATCCTTCCCTCCTTGAGCTTAAAACAATTCCCCCTTGCCCTATCACTGTCTACCCTTGTAAAAACTTGATTCCCCTCCTTTTTATAATCCCCTTTTAAATACTGGAATGCTGCAATGAGGTCTCCTTGCAGCCTTCTCCAGGCTGAACAAACCCAGCTCTCTCAGCCTGTCTTTGTAGGGGAGGTGCTTCTACTCACTGACCATCTTCGTGGCCCTACTCTGGATCCTTCTCCAACAGCGCCACATCTTTCCTGTATTGAGGGCCACAGACCTAGATGCAGTACTCCAGATGGGCTATCATGAGGGAAGAGTAGAAAGGGACAATGAACTCCCTGTCCCTGCTGGCTACTCTTTTTCTGATGGATCCCAGGATAGCAATAGCCTTCTGAGCTGCAAGATCACACTGCTGGCTCATGTTACGTTTTTCATCCACCAGGACCCTAGGGTCCTTTTCCACAGGGCTACTCTCAAGGAGTTCTTACCTCAGTCTATATACATATCTGGGATTATTCTGACCAAAATGCAAAATGTTGCACTTTGCTATGTTGAACCTCATTACGTTCACATGGTTTCACCTTTTGAGTTTGTTGAGGTCCCTCTGGATGGCATCCCTTCCTTCTAACATGTCAACTTCACCACTCAGCTTGGTGTCATTGATAAGCTTGCTGAAGGTGCACTCGATCCCATCATTGATGTCATTGATGAAGATGTTCAGTAAAGCCTTTCACACTGTCCCACACAGCATTTTGTGACTGGCTTCAAACGGTTTGCATGGACATATGCTCTGCTGGGTGAAACACTGGCTGGACGACCAGGCCCAAGGAGTTGTGGTCAATGGACTTAAATCCAGTTGGCGGCCAGTCACGAGTGGTGTCCCTCAGGGTTTGGTACTGGAACCGCTCATATTCATCATCTTTACTGATGATCTTGATTATTGGATTGAGTAAGTTTGCAGATGACACCAAACTGGGAGGAAGTGTTGATCTGCTGGAGGGTAGAAAGGCACTACAGAGGGATTGTCAAACCATCCTGTCTCCCCTGCCCAATTCCTTATTTTGAGGGACAGAGAGCTCTTGTGCTCTCAGAAAGGCATCCTTAAAGTGTATCCAGCTTTCTTATACTCCCTTGTCTCTAAGAACAGCAAGAGATCTTATCCAGCAATTCCTTAAACAGCCTGAAGTTTGCTCTCCCAAAGTTCTGGGTCCTGACCTCACTTTTTGCCAGACCTATGTTCATCAAGATCACAAACTCAACCAGGGCATGGTTACTGCAGCTTAGGCTGCCTCCAGTTTTAATGCCTTTAGTAATCTTCTCTCCATGGGTGAACAGATGCAGCAGTGCTTCACCTCTGGTCAGTCTATCCAATTCTTGAACCAGAAAGTTATCATCCATTGACTCCAGTAATCCCCTAGATCTCTTGTAGCCTGCCATGTGGTTTTCCATGTAGATATTCAGGTGGTTTAAATCCCCCATCAGGTTGAGTGCCTGAGAACATGACGCCTTTTGCAGCCTCATTAGCAAGCTCCCCTTGATCAGGCGGCTTGTAATATACCCCTACCGCCAGGTGCCCTTTATTAGTGCTATCCCTCATTCTAATCCACTGGTTCTCAGTCTGCTCCTCACCATTTCTCTGAGGGAGCTACTCACTGTCTATTCACTCATTAACATAAAGAGCAATTCCCCCACCCTTCCTATCTAGCCTATCCCTTCTAAAAAGGTGATACCCCTCTACAGTGTATTCCAGATATGAGAGTCACTCCTCCACATTTCTGTGATAACAAGCAGATAGTAATTTTCCAAGCACACCACCGTTTGCAGCTCCTCTTGCTGCCGTGCTGTGTGCATTGTTGTGAAGGCAGTTCAGCTGGGCTTTCTGACACACCACCTTCCTGGAGAAGCCTTCCCTCAAACCTCCAGAAGGAATCTGAAGTTTTCCCTCACTGCCTCCTAGAGGGACATTAGAAGGTTTTGGGCAGGGGGTTGATAACATAAACACCTCTGAGGAGTCCCCACAAGGTCCTACAAGAGAATTCAGAGGTTTTTCCCTCCAATCTCCTGGCATGACAGCAACTTCTTGGCTTTCCCATGGCATTTGATTCTCCTCCTCTATCAGATCTAGTATGAAGCCCCTGGACTACTCACTCCACCCTAGTGAGCCTCACTGTATCCCCTTCCCCAGTCCTACCTAGTTTAAAGCCCTTTCAGTAATCCCTGCCAGCTCATGGGCTAGGATCAATTTCCCTCTTAGAGACAGATGATGCAGCCATTAGGCCAGATGCCAAGTAAATCACCCCATGATCGAAGAATCCAAAATTCCTGTAGCAGTACCAGCCTCTAAGCCACTTATTCATTATTTGGGTTTTCTTAGCCCACTCTGTATTGTTCACTGCCCCAGAATGGATAGAAGAAAATATCACTTATGCTCCTACTCCCTCAACCAATTGCCCTAAAGCCCTGAAGTATTTTTTGATAGTTTTCAGGCTTCTCTGAGCTACTTCATCTCTCCCTGCCTGAATGAAATATCAGTAACGGGTAGTAATAAGAGGAGTGAACCAGAACTGGGAGTTTTCTTGTTACATCCTTGACCCAGGCCCCAGGGAGGCAGAAAATTTCTCTACAGATCAAGTCCAGTCTGCATATGGGGCCTTTCATTCGCCTGATAAAGGAATTGCCTACAACAACAACACTTCAGTCTTTCCAGGAAGAGGCAGACTGGAGATGCAGAGTTGACTGCCTTGCCCTTGGCAACATCTTAGGCAAACCTTCCCTCACCTCCTTGCTCATCTCGCCTTTAATGTCCAGCGCCTCAAACCTATTACTTATGGGCACCTGGAGAAGTTAGGTAGGTAGGGAAGGAGTTTGCCCATGATGCAGAGCTTGAATTGTCTTCCATCTCTCCCTGTCTCTCAGATTCCCTCCTCTCTGCCCAACAGCGGCAGGGAAGAGGATCCACCACTCTTTGGGACATATCACCCTGGTGCCTTTCTCTCAAGTATGGAAGTGAGTTATTCCATCTGGCAATCTCCTGCTCACACACCCAAACACTCCTTAATCTCTCCACCTCCTCCTTGAGCTCTGCCACCATACTGAGCAGATCTTCCAGCTGTTCATGCCTCACTCAGGCAGAATTCCTGCTGACCTCCTCAGATAGCAGCAGGCTCAGGCACTCCCTGCAGCTGGAGACTTGTACAGCAACATTCTTGGACCTCTGTATGAGTTGCCACAGACTTCCTGGGGCAAGCTTGTTGCCTGATGGAGGCCATCCAACCTGACCTTTAACACCTCTAGAGATAGGGAATCCACTTCTCTGAGCAACCAGTGCCAATGTCTCACCACCCTCTGAGTAAATAATTTTGTCCTAATATTGGTATCTCTCCTCTTTTGGTTTAAAGCCATTCTCCAGACTTCTGATTATCTTCATGGCTCTTCTCTGGATCCAATCCAACAGCCAGTGACCCCGGCCTGGATGCAGTACTCCAGATGGACCCCAGAGGGGCAGAGCAGAGGGAGACTGTCACCTCCCTCACTCTACTGGCCCCTCTTCTTTTGATGGAGCCCAGGATAAAGCTGGCTTTCTGGGCTGCAAGGGCACACCATTGGCTTGCATCAAGCTTTTAATCCACCAGAACCCACAAGTCCTTCTTTGCAGGACTGCTTTCTAGGAGTTGTTTTCTCAGTTTGTACATAAAGCTGGGCTTGCCCTGACCTGAGCTCAGCACCTTGCACTTGTCATTGTTGAACCTCAGTAGGTTCATGTGGGCCAATTTCTCACTCTTGTCCAGGTCCCTTTGGATGGCATCCCTTCCTTCTTTTTTATCAACTGCACCACTCCACTTAGTGATATTAGCAAACTTGCTGAGGGTGCACTCAATCCCTCTATCCAGATCATTGCTAAAAATGTTGAAGAACACCAGTCCCAAGACGGAGCAACACTACTCGCCACTGTCCTCATCCTGGATGTAGATCATTTAACTACAATCCTCTGGTGGTTACCATTTAACCAATTTTTTCTCCACTGAATAGTCCACCCTTCAAATCTGCATATTTCTAATTTAAATATAACAAAATGATGGGAGGCCATAGAAAAGACCTTGCAGAATTTCAGGTAGATTTCATCAGTCACTCTTCCTTTTAGGAAGGTGAAAAGGAAGGGGAAGGGAAAGGCGAAGGGGAGGGAGAAAAGGAAGGGGGAGGGGAAAGGGAAGGGGAAGGAACTGGCCCCAGAACTGAGTTATGGGGATCACTACTAGTGACTTGTTACCAACTATACGTTCCTCAGTTCAGTATGAAACTTTGAGCTCTGTCATTCAGTCAGTTCATCACCCAGTGTAGCAGGTACCTGTTATCTCACAGTTGGAAAAATTTATCCAGATAAAGATATAGTGATGGATACTATCAAAGACCTTACCAAAACTCAGAAAGATTCACCATCTGCTAAGCTTTATCGTTGAAAGAGATAATAACTTATGCAGGACTTTCCATTTATGAACCCATATTGATAAAAGCTTTATTCTGTAAATACCTTTCAGTAGAATCCAAAGTATTGTTCTTTTTAATTTTTCCAGATATCGACATTTATACAAGCTATTCAAGACTGATAGTCCTTCATTTCATGCCGCTAAGCCTGTTTGTACCCAAAAAGGATACACCAGGCCTTAACTGAGAGCATTTAATTTCTCATTTGCTGAATTCTGATTGCCAGAACAGAGCACCTTAACTTCTTGTGCTGACTCATTTTTTTGTGAATACGTGCTCTGAACAGTGAAAATCCTTTTCAGACATGGGCACTTTCCTTTACTTAATTGGTTACAAAACGTATTCTGGCAATATAGGACAACAATGTATGTATCATTTCATCTTTCATTTTGACAACCAGGAGCATTTTGGAATTCAGCATCCTTCAATACAGAAATGTCCTATCTGCATTTCCCCACTTTCCATGGAGAATTCAGCGCAGATGTATCGTTTTTCTTTAAAACTACTGCTTCCTCTGGAATGTTTTTAGAAAACCTGGGAATTCAAGACTTCATAAGGATAGAGTTATACTGTAAGTAGCAACATTGAAGGTTTTGGGGTTTGTTTTTAATTACTATTACTAATATTACTAACATTCTTATTTTGATTTAACTTTTAGTTTGAATATATAAGAATTAATTAATAGGGGGAGTACTTTAAAATACATTCTTTAGTTTTACTACTGTTATTACTTCTGATGTAGCTTTGTAATTTCCCCCCAGATCATGGGGATTTTATTTGTTTTGTCCATTTACTTTTATCTTCATGTCTCATTTTCTTACTGATCAGTATTGTCGACTTCAAATATTTTCTAGAGTATTACAGATAAATATATAGAGATATAATGCATATTAATCATACAAAATATTACTTTATAAATATTAGTGCATCTGTATTTAAAAAATAAAATATTTTATCTTACTTTTTCCTTTTTTTTTTTACCAGTGTTAACTAGTTGGGTTATTATTAAAATAGCAGAAAAGCACCTTCTGTTTCGATTTGTTTGCAGTTTAATTATAGAATATCCTCTATGATGCTTTTTTTTTTTCAGTCTCAAATCATATTCTGAAGTTACCTTATTTTTAGTAGTGTTTTTGACATTTTCACCATTAACTGCTTTCTGTTAAAGTTCTGTGAATAGGTGAAAACACACTAGCATAATAATCTCGGGGCCGTGCAATACAGAAAATGTTCTAGGTCAGCACTTCAGTGGAGATTCTCTGAAGCCATGACAACATTCCTCCATGATATTTTTGATGCTTTTCCAAACTCAAAATAATGGAAACTTAAAAAAAATGCTTCTAAGAAATAAATTTATCTGGACTGTGTGCAAGGTATCATAACTCTTTCTTTACGGTAATAATAATACGCAGACAAACTCATGTCATTTGTCACATTCCTTCATAAGTATTCTTGAGTTGTGCAAAGTATTATGTATTATGGTTTTTACATGACTTGTGACTAACAAGGCATAAGAGGAAGCTGAATTTGTCTGTTATTTCAACATTAAAATCATAATTTAAAACTTTATTACACTGTTTATCAAACACAAAGACATTTCTTAACTTCCTGAAAAGGTCATAATTCCTTGAGTGAAATTTAAATACTATTCTTTTTCATATGCAGGATTGTTTATTCTAGAGACAGAATTATATCTTTGTACTGAAGGCAATATCAGTCATTATTAACAAAACATATTGTAAAGATTCATTTAATTTCTTCATCGTATAATCATTTATAATAGATTTCCATGTAACTCACCAACTTACGCTTAATATGCTATTAATAGTTCCACTGAAAGCAATGTCTTTGATTTGTGTAATAATAATAATAATGATGAAAAATTCAGTATTTCAGATGAGGACATGGTAGAAATGATTTAAAACTCAATATATTATTAATATATGGCATTCCATACTTCCTAACAATTTTTTTCTTAGCATTTTATTGATTGTTCTCCATCTTTATATCTAATGTTTCTACTTACGACAAAATGATCTTTAAATATTTAAGCCTAACTTTACCAAAACAGAGGAAACAGACCAATAATCAAATTGTTTTTATAAACTGTTATAAACACCTCAATGCATACATGATTTTCTAGGAAGCTTCTACAAAAATGCATGTCCTAACTGCATTTTAAAGCACAGGATAGTTATATTTGAAGGTAATCACTATCATTTTTATTACTATTATTATTTTTTTTTTCCCAATAAAAACAAACCTCAAACCTTTGAAATTTTTCTGGGTTCCTTTAACGTTCTGCACAGACAATGTTTCAAAGCAACAAGGCTAATTTATCTCTGAAAGTTTTTTAAGTACCTGTATTACTCATATGACTGCAAGTTATATTCTCAAGCTGAAGTCCAAGTAACTATTTTACACTAAGTGTTCAATGAAGGATTATTTCTTATTCTTTAACAATGAGATAAAAAGACATTTAAAGTAGTGTGGGGAACACAATATTGTAATAATTTGGAGCTATACTGGAAGCAGTTTTAAAGAGATATAGCTGAAGCTGCTGTCAGCCTACCATACAAATTTGCAACGTATTGTCCAGGATGAGTGGAAAGCTATTTTTTCTTTATGGAAAAAGCCTAGTTATTGTATTCTATTCATATTGTTTGGAAATCACTTTTTCCTTCTGCATGTAACATTGTCTTGGTGTCTTGTCTCTAAATGATTCAGTGGGTCCTGTTGACTGTGTTTTTTATTAGTCATTTTAGCTAGAGTTAGCTGGTGATCACTCCATGATCACTACTGACTGCAGTGTTTGGAATATTTGTATCTAACATAAAGGCAAATAGGGACCACAATGTGTTTTTACACCAGAATAGCTATGCTCCACTACAGAGCTTTTTTCATCTACACAAAAAATGCTCTTTGACCTGTTTCTTCTTCACAAGACAACATATTCTAGAACTCAGCCAGCATCTCTCCACATCCTGTGGCACAATTTCCAAAGGTAGACTGACCACTGCAGTTTTAAAAACTGATTTTCTTCTAAGCTTGTGGTGCTGTTGATTGCATCAGAGTTGCTTAAAACATTATAAAATGTATTATAAAATGTATATCTCTTTTTATGATATATTTTGATCAGATTCCACCAGAAGCACGTAGGGTTATAATAACTCATTAAGCCTTTGTCTTCGGAACTTCTGGAAACAGTTCTGTAGTTCAAAATTACATTACATTTTTTTTAGCATACTAACATAATCCATTATTTTGTTATTGATTTCAAACTATCTTTTGTGGTTTTTTTTTCTTACCTTTAAAATCTAAGCAGCCACATTATTTACCAGATCTGTCATTCTAGTGTGCTATTTTACAGGCACATTTAGTGACTTCAGAGCAGAATTTGTATTTTCAGACTTCACTCCACTATTACCTAGAAGTATCATAAGACCTCACTACAGAAGGTAACATTCAGCAGAAATTCTCTTTACCCAATCACATAGAGTTTCTATTACCT
Source organism: Pavo muticus (assembly GCA_016647715.1). Classification (NCBI taxonomy): domain Eukaryota; kingdom Metazoa; phylum Chordata; class Aves; order Galliformes; family Phasianidae; genus Pavo; species Pavo muticus. The sequence continues at coordinate 204,446 of JACDJE010000637.1, read as the reverse complement.
TAGTTCTAATGTGTTTTTTTCCTTTTTTTTCTTGTACTTTTTAAAGTACAAGAAGACTATGTTTTCAAACGTGTCCAAAACAAAAAAAAATATTCCAAAATTTCATTTCAATAATGAAATTATTTTAGGCAATCACTATTTTTTATTTCTCTATAGAACTCTGATGATTTTTATGTAGAAATCTGCTTATAACAGAAGGGGTTCTGCTTTAAAATTGACTGCACGTTATATTTTATTTTATTTCATTTGCTCTGAAAACAATGCCTCCTATTTACTGTCATAGAAACTACAACAGATACAAAGAGCACAATGATGCTATTTGAGGGAACAGATTCTCAGCTGCAAAGCACTATTCCGCAACACAGTTACCACTATTAGCCATGCATTTTTGTCAGTGATGAACAAGAGCCAGCATACTGTGCTCATAAAAATCTGCAGTCTTTAATTTTCCTCAGTCATTTCTAATCATGTTTCTTTTCTCTTGGACTGTAGTTCAGTCCCAAAAATGAGATCTTTTCTGCTAGATTCATGGAAACTTCTCAGTCCTCTAGTCTTCTATTCAAATTCTTAATATTTTAAAATACTGGTAATCCCATGCTTAAGGATTATTTATTTTCATATATGATTGTACTGGAGTAGTGTCCTCCACAGTTCAGCCTTGGAACCAGTACCCTTTAGTATCTTTATCAATGACATAGAATCACAGAATGAATCATAGAATCATAGAACAGCCTCAATTGAAAAGGGCTTCAAAGATCACCTAGTTTCAACCCCCTTGCTGTGGGCAGGGTTGCCAACCACTAGACCAGGCTGCTCAGAGCCACATCCAGCCTGGCCTTGAATGCCTCCAGGGTGGGGCATCCACAGCAATGGGATCGAGTGTACCCTTTTTGCAGGTGACACCAAGATGAGTGTTGCAGCTGATAAAACAGAAAGAAGGGAAGCCATCCAGAGGGAATGGGACAGGCTTGAAAACTGGGTCTTTGTGAAACTAATGACAGTTAAACTAATGAGGTTTTACAAGGCCAAAGGCAAGGTGTTCCATTTGTGTTTGAGCAATGCCAGCTATGTCTCCAGACTTGGAAAATAACTCCATGAGAGCACCCCTGCTGAGAAGGAGTTCTTTCACATTTAGCAAAAGTCACTTGGTTGGTTGATACTCAGATATCTGCCAATTGATCTGGCTCTTCTCAAGCAAAATTAGTGTGTACTGTAGAATCTTATCCCCTAATAACCAGAGAAGATATGAGACTAAACCTTGCTCTACTGTGTAGTGCTTTTTGTGACGATGCAAAATAATTTAAACATTTATTTAAATATTGATATGTTCTTTTTAGCTCCATATGAAGTGATTTTTTCATTCGATGTTGGAAATGGACCTAATGAAGTTAAAGTGCAGTCACTCACTTTCTTGAATGACAACCAGTGGCATTATGTGAAAGCTGAAAGAAACATCAAAGAGGCATCCTTACAAGTAGATCAGATTCCTCAAAAGTCTTGTGCTGCTCCACCTAATGGACATTTTCGCCTGCAGCTCAACAGCCAGCTTTTCGTAGGTATGCATTCATTTAACAGAATCTTTTCTAATTGCCATCATGAAAGTTTGACAGGAAAAAAAAACACCATGGAAAAAATATAGCAAAGTGAGTCTTTTGAAAGCAGTTTGTACAAAGAGATGAAAATCTTCATTTAAAATCCATAGAGATGTAGCTCTTTATTGAAGTTAGAAATTCACTGCTTTGGCCTGTACTTATTACTAGGTAAGTTTTCAGTTAAACTTTTTTTGAGGTTTGTTTGAAGAACAACTGACACATCTAGTCTTCTGCCCTTTTCTAATGCATGTAAATGAAATATTTAGACTGTGTTTATTTAGTATGGTAAATGAGATAAAGAGATTATTCCATGATTTCACTTAACCAGGAGAAATACAGATCTATGATTGTTTCCATCTAAATCATGAAAGCTTGAAAAAATGAAGTTTACAGGAATATTTTGGCTTTGTGATTCAGCAAATTTCACATTAATGTATTTAGATAAACCACAGGAAAAGCAGAAAGAAAATTAATTAAAAAAAATTAATGTTTAACTCTTCCACAGCACTGTGTTATGGTATGTTACAATATGGTAGTGTTTTTACTATAATCTTGCTATATTTTTTCATATGTGAATTTTTGGTGTAGTTTTTTGAGGTATAGTGAAAATGTATGTGAAGTTTGTCTAACTTTTACAAAGTTTTTATCTAGTTCTGCATCAGATTAAATTAAATTAAATTAAATTATTTTTTAGTTGCTGTATTTTAGGAAGGAGGGAAGTTAAGGGGAACAGTACTATGACACTAATGTAACTAAATAAACTATGAGTTCTTAGGAAAAAAATAAATTCAGAGGTAACTCCTTTATACTGTGATCAGAATTGAGAAGTATACCTCAAAAAGCATAAAGGGAAAAAGATGGGGTCTAAATCAAACTTTGAAAATTCTTTTATTTTGGTTAAAGTATGGAGGAATATTTTTCAACAAAGATCCATGTTATTAGCTGTTGCAAAGTTAGTAAGAACCTGAAGATTAGTTTATATTCATAAGAATGGACTAGAAAACAATGGAAAGACTAGTAACTTTCTGTTTAATGTATCATGTAAATTATGTTGCTCTATTTCCAGTTTTATTATCATGCAAATAAGAACAGTTGAAAATGTATCAGTTTGAACATACCAGATTTGATCTGTAAAGGAAGATGACGAAATTCTAAAAGTGTTTATGGCAAAATCAAATCCAAATAGCTTTGTAATGATAATGACAGTCAGTTGATCTCTTTTAAAAATAATCCTTCTCTGTGAAATTATTGAAAACTGTACTAACTTGTATTGATTGCAGCACTTCACAGTAAATTTTATTAAATAATTAGCCACCAAGTAAAGCGTATTATTGTCAAATAATTTGACAAAAGTAGTTTGACTCTCTTTGTCAAGTAGTTTGAGATTCTAGAAAATCTACATACATTTATCTCTCATATGGCGGTTAAAAAAAAAAATTAAGATTTGTTTTGACACATCATTAATCAATCTGTTTAGCTTGTTTTCTTCAGATAAGGTTCAGGTAAATAATTTGCTGGAGAATAGTGATTTTGTTATTCTGCTTCTGGTAGTTTTTATTGTTGTCTTGCTGTTGTTTATTTATGGGTTTTCCTTCCTTGAATATTCTTGAACATCCCATATTAAAATGAAGTAACATTCATAATAGCACTATGCCTTGAAATCCCTCAGGGGTTTTACAATTATTTTGAAATAACTTAGAGTAGGATTGCTCCTGGTGATCAACAGATACACTGTGAGACAGCAGTGTGTCCTTGTGGCCAAGAAAGACAGTGCTATTCTGCATTGCATTTAAAAGAGTGTTTACGGTAGGTCAATGGTTGTTACTCTCTATTCTGCCCCGTATCTGGAGCACCGTGTCCAGTTCTGTGCTCCTTGGTTCAAGAAAGTTAGGAAACTTCTAGAGAGAGCTGTGGAGAGCCACAAAATGATGAGGGACCTGGAGCATCTCCCTTACGAAGAAAGGCTGAGTAATCTTGGTCTGTTCAGCCTAGGGAAAAGACTGAGAAGAGATCTTATCAATACTCATAAATTCCTAATATGTGGAAGACAAGTGGATGGGGCCAGGTTCTCCTCAGCGGTGCAACAGAACATAGGACAATGAGCACAAACTGGAACATAGGAAGTTCTTTGCGAATGTGAGGAAAACTTTTTTATGTTGAGGGTGGCAGAACACTGGAACAAGCTGCCGAGAGAGGTTATGGAGTCTCCTTCTCTGAGAGTATTCAAAACACACCTGGACACATTCCTGTGTAATCTACTGTAAGGAACCTGCTTTAGCAGGGAGATTGGTCTGGGTGATCAACACAGGTTCCGTCAAACCCTACAATTCTGTTATTCTGTGACTCTGAAATTCGCAGTAATCTGTTGAAGGGCTATAAAACATGAAGAGGTTTTTACACATCTATTATTTCCAACGTTTAAAAATATATGTGATTTTTTTTTCAGGTGGAACAGCATCCCGGCAGAAAGGATTTTTGGGATGTATTCGTTCGTTACAGCTAAATGGAATAGCCCTTGACCTGGAAGAGAGAGCTAAGATAACACCAGGAGTAGAACCAGGATGTCCTGGACATTGTAGTAGCTATGGTAACCTGTGTCACAATGGTGGAAAATGCAGAGAGAAATACAGTGGATTCACTTGTGACTGCACTTTCTCTGCCTATGCTGGGCCATTTTGTAAGAAAGGCAAGCCTGTCTTCCAGCTTCATCAGTTTTTGAAAATAGCAGCAGAACATGATCTTTACTGCCCTTTAAAGATATATCTAAATGCTTTCAATATGTTTGTTACACTTAATATTATCAAACATTTAACTGAATTTGTTCAGTATGTGTTTTATTAGCACTGTCTTCTGGAGATGTATTTAACATGCACTGTTTAAAAAGGCAACACCTTATATGAGAGGATCGGTATCTTTTCTTTAATGTTATGTAACAGATTTCTTAATACAGATAGCAATAATATGCTTAACACACTTCTGGATTTCTGCCTTTCAAGTCTTAAGGACTCAGAATAGCAACAGAAAAAATCTAGATACAGAAAACAAATAAAGAAACAAAAAATCCTTAAGACTCCATTATTATTACTATTATCAATTTTAGAGAAGTTCTCTGCTGATGGTGTTATAACATGGGCGATCACCTTGTTTGAGCATTAAGAATGAAGTCCATCTAGAAATTTTAGTATTTGCAAACTATTCTGATTTTTAAAAAATTTCTTCTTCCTTCATGTGTTAAATGCATTCTGCAAAGAGTTTCGTGGCTTGAATGCTATAACTTCAGGTTCCTCTAAACTTGTGGGTACATCTACCTAGCAACTACTGCCACCTCAATAAAGGCCTAATGCAAATTCCTTCCATGTCCTTCACTGTGGAGCTAATACCATGGATAAAAAATGATATTTTCCTGCTTTCAGCAAAGAGAAGAGGTTAATGGTTACACTCTATTAGTTAGACTATTAGTTTGCTGTGGCTTAGTGGATCCTGTTGCTGAATATGTGGGATGACCTATAGTAATTTTGATATATTCTTTTAAAGGTACTGAGCCATATTATATCAATTTCCATAATTTTTCTTAATGTTTGAAAACATTATAGCATAAGAAAATTATTTTTACTAGGTAACTGCCATGAAGTGCTGTGGAGACACAGTTGCCCTCTCTGTGTGATTCATACCTGAGAAGATCATAATCCCGTTTGTATTCTCCTTTCCTTTCATCTGAACAGTCTCTTCCTGAACAATTTTCAAGTGTGGACAGGTTCAGTTCTGAGCTAAACTCCTGCATCCATTTTTCTGTAGAAGATACATATGAGTAAATGTATGGATTTGAGGATGTCAGACAATAAATAAACAAATAAATAAATAGTAATTTTAAAAAGCAGAAGCCATACTCAAAAACGGACAAAAAAAGCACTTAATACAATGGATCTTTAAAACATAAACCGAACTGTTTTCCTGTTCTAGCTGCACTATGAGTCTTGCTATTCTTTACAATTCAAAATATTAATTCTGTTTATATACATATAAATATAATTATCACAATAATTTAAAGTACTTCTTTTTTTCTGTCTTTTCCCCTCTGTGGCAGAATTTTGTTCTTATTATGAATGATATTTAAAAACTGAATTACTTCTCATTTCAGAGATCTCTGCTTATTTTGGGACTGGCACTTCTGTGATATACAGTTTTCAAGAATACTACACCTTTGCTAAAAATTCCAGTTCTCACGCTTCTTCTTTCTATGCTGATATGACACTGAACAGGGAAACAATTACATTTGCCTTCCGAACAACACGGACACCAAGCTTGTTGCTTTACATCAGCTCCTTCTACAAGGAATATCTCTCTGTCATTTTATCCAGAAATGGTGAGTTTTCAGATAGACTGTCTAAAAACACTAATGAACCTCATAGCTGTCATCTCTGATTCACTTTAATTCCCAGAACCAAATCCCAAAATAAACATCCCTAGTTATTTTTTTTTAAGTTCTATTTTTTTCAGTTCTAACACGCATTGCTTTCCACTGTACTACTGTAATATCAACTTCTATTTCTTTTTATAACTTCTTGGTAAAATACTTTTTTTTTCTGGAAACCCTTTAGAAATACATATATATATGTATATAGACTTAGATTTGTATTGATAAACAAAATATATCTTCTCTTTCCAAAGAGAGTGAATTGCCAATTATTAATGATAAATAATAAAGTACTTTTTGAAATGGTATTACTATTATGATTTTCAAAATTAATCAGGGGCCAATCCACATTACATAACTGATGTCAAATTATATTTTTACTGTTTAAACTGAACATGAAATCTTACTTGGATCTTTGCTTTGTGTTATTTTATCTTGCTTTTTCCTTGTCTTACTTTTAGACATTTTTTTTAAATTTTTAGCCAAGAGATTTAATTAAAAGCAAACAAGTAGAAACAAACAAACAAACAAACAACAACAAAAAAACAACCACACAACACAGACTGAGTTGAACCTTTGAGTGCATCAAAAATTGTTTGCAGTCACATTTGCTCTGTGCTCAAGGAGACTGTGGCTTTTCCAGATACAGATTTGGATGAAGAATAACACCAGTGTCCTTCTCAACACATAAGGCAGAACATGTTCTTCTTGCGACTGCAAAAGGTTTTAACAGGGTTTTGCCTTTCAGCGGACTAGTACGAAGATGCAGTACCTCTACATTTTATCTCTGATAAGAAAACTATGATGCTTTTGTGTTAAAAAGCCTGTGCGGTATGTGTAGAGAGAGTATACTGAAAGTTAACAACAAGAATTGAGAAGAGGGATAGACTTGATATCCTTATTAACTAGTTAGAGATTTACAGGTCTGGACAGTGTAAACAGTATTCAAGAACAGTACTAGTAAAATTGAATCATGAGATTCAAGGTGGACTCTCCTGTTTCCTGAACTCCTTCACAAAGGAATCTATGTAGAAGCAGATCCAAATTTAGTCCCATACATGGTCAACAGCTTATGTCCAAAGGTTGAGGAGCCCCTCCCATTGAGTTATGAGGTTCAGGGTGGACTCCCTTGCTTTCTAAACTCTGTACTGAAGTAGTAAAGAGCCTAGGTGCAGTTGAGTCCACTCCTGGTCTTTATCAATAGTTTATGTCTAAAAGATTGTATGTGCACAGTCAATCTGAGATATAACCCTAGTGAAGCTTATTAAGCTTTGCAAGCTATCAATCATTTACTAAGGATCTGTAGCAGCAAGTAATCTTGGCATCAAGGAGTAAGGGATCTCTGCATCAGGTGTTAACCTCAAGAGCCTTCCCTACTCAGATGGAGATCTTGCTGTGCATCCCATTGCCATAATGGAGAGCTCAATAGGTAAAGATGAGGTAAGGTGATTATCTTGTATTCGTATTTATATACTTGCCATAACTTGATGATGCATGCTGAATTCTCAGCTGTTGATTAAGGTGTCTGGGTTATTATCTTGTTTTCTGTTTTCCCAGAGTCCAAGAACCCTGCCAACGCAACTGTGCCCAGTGATTACCTTTCCTGTTACCTTCTTCCATTTCTCACATAAATCATTTAGTTGAGTTAATCCTTAGAAATTAAACATTTATTTTGATTTTCAAATAAAAAATTAAGAAAAAGGAGACATTATATATGATCTATCCTGCCTGTTGTGCAGCTAGCGTGCTATAACATTTATTTTGTTTATAATTGCAGGAAGTTTACAGATCAGGTACAAGCTAGACAGTCATCAAGATCCTGATGTCTGCAGCATCAACTTCAAAAGCATGGCTGACGGACAACTACAACATGTGAAGATTGACAGACAAAAGGAAATACTCTTTGTAGAGGTAATTCAACTAGATTTAAAAAAAAAAAAGACAAAAAAAAAAAAAGAGGAGGTTTATCATCAAAGCATACCACATTTAAAACAAAATGTAATAAATTGCTACAGCAAATAATTACTTCCAAATAAAATATATATTATTATCTCAAGTAAATAAAGCAAAGCTAATACTGGGCAGTGGAAGCCTGGTTAGGCAATCTCTTGGGTCTTCTCTTTTGTCTACTTTAAAGGCCAAATTTTCCTCATTATTTTACATTAATTGTTTCATAGTTAGTTTTTCAGAAGTAAATGACTGCTATCAATAATTTGAGGACTTGCATTTTCATTTCAAATCAAAGAACATTATATACGTTTTTATATCTAGATAATAATTTAAACCTACTATTCTCACAGATTCTTTTTATGTGAAAATAATGTGATAATTAAAGAATATTTTTCTTTTTTTTTTTTTGTGGACATTGGATGATAAAGTGGAAGTATTTAATTTGCTAATTAATTGTTGGATACTGACATTTAAAAAACTCTTTATTTTTAAACTTAAAGTTATTAATCCTGGATGTTACAGGTTAGCAGTTTGGGGCTAGAGCTTAATTTGTTTAATTATGCATTAGTACAAGGCAACTTGTTCTAGAGTTACACTAAGAGGCAGAGCATTTACAGCGCAATATTTGATCTTAAATTATGTAGTAAATATTGACTGACTTTTTAAAATGAAAATAACTTACTCACTGTTTTTCCAGTTTATCAATTTTGTTTACCCTTATAATTACTAAAGAAGAATTATCCTAATTGGATTGATAAACAATGGTTTGGATGCATAAACAATATCACAACTATAACCAGTGAGATGAGAGAACTGATCATCAATTTTTTTTATTGTATAACTTACAAAGCTTTCCCCCTGCTCCTTTTAATTTTAATTCTCAATCTGTTTTCTTGCAAATTTTAACTAATAACACTTTCATTATCCTACTTTGTTTTTCACTGCACCATTTTGCAGGTTAACCAAAATGAAAGAATGAAGTTTATTCTGTCTTCAGGCACAGAGTTCAATGGAATTAGGTCTCTCATACTTGGCAAGATTTTAGGTAAGTTGAATATTACATGCTTTTCTAAAATATAGATCAAAATGCCATGATGGCACATGAAAAATAATAACCCTAATCACACGGAAAGATAATTGTTACCTTGGACTTAATAAGATACTGTGTTGTCACAGTCAAGGTAGAAACTTCAGTCTGTTGAAGTGAAATATAACGACGTGTACTTAGTTTCCAAAAAATGAACAAGTGGATTCTATAAAAATAATTTCACATTTATCTTTTTCATTTTGTAATCAAGCATTATGAAATATTTTTTTTCATTCTCAGGAAAAAATAAATTACCATCAAATCGTACAGAAAGATCACAGAATGTTATTAATCATGTACTGTATTTCAAAAGATTATTGTAATTAAATTTGATGTAAATAGGGATAACTTTATTGGAATCACTTTCTAAAAACAAATTAGAGTATGAAAAATATTTGTCTGGTGCTGATTCATTAACAAAGTTCTGTTGTTCTGTAGTTATGATTACAATGGTGCTCTCCTATCTGCAGTTGCTATTTTGTAATTTTTGTTAAAATAAAGTATCTTGAACTAGAATTATTAAAATCTTATTATTTACATATTTGTCACATTGGGAAACCTCAGTAATAAAGTAAGATTTGATGCCAGCTAGAAGTTGAAGGTCAGTCTCCCTGTAAAATAAAGTCTGTGCTTTTGTACTCCAATATCAAGTAAAGAACCATTTTTGTATTCAGTTTCATGTGATTTAATTTAGACAATTTTTTTTACTCATGGACCTCAGATGCATCTCCAGGATCCAAATATCTACCACTTTTTGTAAGGTACCTTTGGGAATAACATAACATCTTTAGTAAATCAGTGTTTCTGAAATTGTAACAGATCTAGAAACATTTTCCTGACTATGAAGATAGGAAATAATGATATTTACAAAGAATTTCTTACTGCTAAGCAAAACATTATCTAAAATATATCTTAATTGTAAGATTGATTAGAGTCATTTAAGTCTCAGTCTGTGTCCGTCTGACCTCTATCTATGTAATGCCTCCTTTTTCTTTCCACGGAAACTACAACAGACCCGAAAAGCACAGTAATACTATCTGATAGAGCAAATTCTCAGCTACAAACCACTATTTTTCAACATAGTTACATAGTCACATTTTAACCAGCGATGAACAAGAGCCTGCATGCTGTGCTCTTAAAAATCTGCTCCAGCAGAGGTGACCCACTGTTTCAACAATGACATCATTGTTGCTAGGGAAGTACTATCTACATAGTCCATCTTTCATAGAGCAAATGGAAGAAAGAGAGTGCCAAATCCGTACTATGCAGCAGGTGTGGTAGGACAGCCCAGTCAAGATTGGCCATGTGCTCCAGGGTCTTAAAACTTGTATGAGACCTGGAGTTTTCATGTTATAAGAGAAGTTTGCTTTCTTCTCTGGCCTGGAAGTTCTCTGGAAGTTCAAATGTTCAGCTTAGTTAGCATTATGACATAGCAGTCAGAGCTGATGATTTGTCTGGGCTACAGGAAATCTGGAAGTATCACCCCTTTCCTATCACCAAAAACAGTGCACGCTGCTTTACTCACAGGTTTGTGTCTTGAACTTTTTCTTCACTAGTGAATTCACAGGTCACCACTTCATGGACTGCTGCTTTGACTCTGGCCCATAGTTGTGACATCACGTCTCATCATTGATAATTCAACAATTGCAGATAACAATTCAGGAAACTGTCACCCTCACCCTTGTATTGGTTCAGTATGTTCCGGCAAACTTGCAATAAGATATTCTTTCTGTTCCTGGGTAAGCATTTGCAAGACCCACCTGGTGCAAACTATGTGATATTCCAATGTTGCTACTATTGTTTTCAAAGCGTTGAACAAATATTCATCTCCATGCACAGTTCCCTGGTTGTAATCTGCTGATTCGTATGGATGAGACAATCAAGATACTTTTCCTTTTCTGGATTGAAAACTGCATGACTGTCCAGAACTTGGCTTGCCTTTCATGTCACTGTCAATTTCACATCACTGCTGAAAAACACCACCCGCTGCCTCACTGCTCACATCCATTGTTTGGTCTCCATAAACATTCAGCAAGCGTAAATGAATGTCAGTGGGCACAATTTCTTCTGCATGAAGGATTTCAGTGACGCATCTTTGCTTTATACGTAATTCCATATCTGCTGCCATTTTGCCAGACATTGTCTCTGCTGACATCTGTCACAAGGCAATAAAATTTAGTGGAAAATTGATGAGAAGATTCAACTTCTTCTGCTGTACCACTAACAGTCACCTCTGATGTAGTGGACCAAGATAATAAAATAGAAGACATCATTTTTGGAGCAGTCCTTGTACTGTGTTCTAAGTAATAATGAGGATTGAACTGTCTATGACACATATGTGAATTCATACACATATACAAAAATGTGTTATTTCAAGAATAAGAAAAATGTTTTCTATGCTGTAGGGAAGTAAATATTGAATAACAGTTGCTTTAAAAATTGTATTTCTGCTTATACACATTTTGTTATAATATGAGATTTCAAATAGTAATAAAACAGTAACATTCAAACTTTTAAAAGTGGCTTAAAAATTCTTTCGTATAGTCCTATTTGAATAAAACATGAATTTTTTTCAGCTCCCGTAGTTTAATGTACATACCATTCTAGTCCCGAAGATTTCTGTGAAGCACTTCAAAATCCGTGGTTTTTT
>JACDJE010000637.1:156067-192588 GCA_016647715.1 Pavo muticus | reverse complement strand
TTTTTTTCTCTTTTTCTTTGTATTATGGTTAGCAGTGTGAGAAATTACTGTTCCACAAAGAACGTTCACTTGTGACTCCTGTCATTTGGATTTCTACCGTTGAAAAGCAAACAAAAGTTTCAATGGGAGAACTATCTATTTCTCTCTCTTTGTCAAATAATCTCAGTGGTAAAAAAAGGGAAAAGGCCTTGAACTGTTCAAGTGTTCTTAAACAACATTCTTTTGTGTACCAGAAAGCATAAAAAATAATTATCTAGTAAAATATTTTTCAGCAGTAATTTCCCAACTAAAACTGAAAGCAACAAAATACATGCTTTTGTAGTTATTCACTTTTCAAATTCAGTAACAGCATAGTGGCATATATACCGTCACACATTTTCCACAGAAAAAAAACCAAAACAAAACAAAATAAAGCAAGTAAAACACACACAATTAAATGAATGGATATCAGTGGGTATGTAGATATAATTATTTTTAATTTTAATAAATGCTTTGCAAAAATCTTGGTCATAATAAGATGTTCATACCAGCAGAAACCTGCTGAATTTTTAAGATTTTATAGCAGTCTGTTGCAAACACATTGTGAATAACTCCAGATGAAAATTTATCTGGGAAAGTCAAATGGGCATTGTTTTTCTACTTAACAGATTAAAGTTAAATACATATATATATATGTTTGAAACAAAACTGATGGGCTGATTTGGGGGAAAAAAAGCTAAACAAATGATATAAGACAATATAAGATTATTAGACAACTTAAAAAAAAGAAAGCTTAAGCATCGTAACAGTAGAAAGGTGGAAAGTAATCTTCTCATTGCATAGTTCTCTTAGAATGTTCTGCTAGGGATTACATGTCTGATATCTTTCAGTAGTACTTAGAGAACTAGAATTCAGGAAAAAGACTTGATTCTTTTGTTTGTTTTGCATTTGGGGCTTTTTTGAAGAAGATAATGTGGGTTGAACAATTATGTAACTCTGCTGAAAATTTTGTGTCTACTTAACAAGCGTTAATCTGAAGATGCTTAAAAATATGACTGAAGTTTTAAAAAAATGTAGACCTCAATAAACAACTCTTTTAATGTCATTTGAAGTCAGTTAAACTTGAACAAAACACTAAAGTTGGCAAGAGTTTTTCTTCCCTAAACCTCGGTACTTTTTCTAGATACACTTATTGAGATAATAAAATGTTTTACTCTGCTCCAAAAGTCTTTACTAATTAATGGATCTAAGAATTTGAATATTGCATTTCCTTCCACTTACAACATTCATAAAATAGTTTGTAGAGCAAAATGAAATAAAATAGAAAATCCTTCATACTTCAGGATTTCCACCATAATTGCAGTTAGAGATAGATTTTTTATCACAAAATTTTTTGGGACATTTTTTTTCTTGGAATCTTGGGTTGAAGACATTTTTATAAATGAGATCTAGCAGACCCATCACTGTGGTAAGGCACTCGTCAGAAATAATGTCTAATACAGAGGAAAAAAGTCAAACACCTAACAATTTTTTGCTTTGGAACTTGCTGTAGTAGCTAAAACCATTTCCCTTAGCAGACTAGCAACTGTCATCTGTAAAAAAAAAAAAGTGTTGAAGGCATCTGACCACTTTTTCATTAAAGAAAAAAAGAAAGGGATTCAATGAATCTACATAAGTTGCTGTAACTCACATGTACTCAGAGGGACACAGGTTAATTATTCACTTACTCTTCAGTCAATTTATTTTGTGTAGTTGCACTATGATTAACTGTATTCTGCTCCTTTTGATTAACAGAAAACAGTGATGTAGATGAGGAGACTATGAAGGCAAACTCCCAGGGTTTTATTGGATGTCTCTCTTCAGTGCAGTTCAACCATATTTCTCCTTTGAAGGCTGCACTACAACACAGCAGCTCAGCCCCCATCATTATTAAAGGGCGCATCACTGAATCCAACTGTGGCACTTTAACTGGACTTGACTCAACATTAAGTGAAACAACTCATTCATTTGCAGGTAGCATATGGTTATCACTTGTTCTAATGTATGAAGCGAAATATAAGAGTACTCATTACCTGAATTACATATTTTATATTTACTTCTTTTTTTCTCTCCCATATAGTTTACTATTTTAAGATTAGTTTGAAAAATGATACACTTTCTTTCCCTCAGACTTTATCTTACTCTAAATATTTACAATATTCTCTTAATTTCTATGAAAGTACTATTTGCATGTTTACAGATACAGATAGTGTATCTGTACCACACTGTATGTGACCCATTACAACACAAGAATTTTGTGAAATCCTTTCATTAATTTGTCTGTTGTTTTCCTTTTTTTTTCTTACTGCAGATCATTCTGGACCAGTAGATGAGGGAGAGCCCTTAGCTAACGCAATCAGAAGTGACTCTGCAATTATTGGAGGTAATAAAGAATATCAGCTATACTGAGAATTTTTTCTATATTTTTTTAATAATTGTGAGTCTTTCAATGCTGCACTGAAGTCAGTGATAGAGCCTTGTGCATAAGGAAACTAGAAAAAAAAGTTTTTATTTTATTGAAAGTAGTAGGAAAAGACAAAAACTAGGCAGCGTTTTAAAATGCAATCAGCAACTCACATTTTCTAATTAAATAAATTTGTGCCACAAGTGTTTTTATATATTAGAATAATATGTTCTAACACTTGAAACGCAAAGTGCTAAGAACAGATTTTCCAACTGCCTAACGCTAGTTTATGTGGCTTAAAAAAATATATTTGGATATATTGTAACAAATTAAATATGTTTAAGAAAAAACAATCTCTTTTCCTTGCTTTTTATGACAAAGCATTACCTTTTGCTACATAACCAAGTTCAAACTGAAGATAATGTTCCTTTACAGGTCTGAACATAACAGACTTTTCCTGACAAAATGGAATCTGCATTGCTTAAAAGAATCCTTTGAGTTGTTTCATTTTGGTTTTGCATGTGGAAAGAACTCATAGAGCACAACTTGTATTGATTAACAGCTTAAAAATAAAATGCATATAATGATAATTATTATTTCTATTGTTGGTTTGAAATACTATTTACCCTCAGCTTATGGACTGTTTCTTTTTGCCAAATCAAAATTATCATCACAATTATTTTTTTCTAATCACTTGTTTTTTAACAGCAGAATAGTGGGAAAAAAAAATGTACATTCAAGTGCTCCTAAAGTAGAAAAGATGATAATCCCTCTACTTTTAGGAGTGACTGTTAGAGAACAGCTGTTATGTGGCTTAGAATAAATGTCTTGTACCTTAAAACACAGGACAGATAATCAGAATATGTATGTTCTGTTAATTTTGTCTTCCTGACTTATCATCTCAGAGCAGAGCTCCACCACTGTTGCAGTGAAGAAGCTACTGTACTGTTTCTTTAGCAGAAATTAAGAATTCTCAGATGAATCTTAATAGGGATAATTTAGGATCACAGGTCTTCAGACAAATTTCAGTTTCAGCCACCAATATTTGAACGAGTGTGTGTCTATGACAGTTCTGTTTTTTACCTTCAAAGAACAAGATTGTCTCTTCTGAGAACATTCGCCTTTGTGAATTGCAGGTTGTAATTTTTCTCCTGGGAGAAGACGGGAGAGATAAGCCTGTTTACACTTAGGAAATTGGTATTTTTACTGTATAATTCATTGATATGATTTCTGCTAGATACTTCAACAGGAAAAGAGTAGGGCTAGGAAAAGGTCATCTCCCTGATCCATTACATTCTCGCTTCATTTTTAAGAGTTTTCAGTGCCTCAAAGACAAATGGCATAGAGGTATTCCACAGAAGTGTCAAGGCTTCTCACTCAGGATAAAAGCATTTAGGACTATGGAAGGTGAAGTTGGATGAGAACCTGCAATCACTGGTGCCTGCCATTTATAAAAATGTACCTATTATGGTCAATACTTCCTAACAGCCCACTGCATGGCCAGCAACACACTCTGCACAATAGTGCTAAAGCTACTAAAATGATAGATAATTAAACCAGGTAACTTGCTTTCTCATACAGCAATACTTATGTCTGTATATTTTTATACACACAAGCCTTGAAAATTTTATCCCTGAATTCTCTGAGGACAGAACTTAAAATACACTTTCTAATTTCAGCTGTGTATCTGAACTCTGTTAAAATATACATTGCTGTTTCAGAAAGAAAGTGTTATCTTACATAAATGCCTCTACATAAATATTATTTTATGTACCAGATAATTTAGTATGGGTATGGATTTTCAAGTGTACTGACAACAAAGTTGATTTTGAATTTCAAAATACATTAGGTACAGATCTTTTTGTGTTATTTTTTGTGGTTGTTTGTATGTTTGTTTGTTTTTAAGATAATAATATCCTCTCTATTTTATTGTTGTTAAACATATGGTACTGCTTAAAAGACAAAATAAGGCAAGCTAGAGAACATTCATTAAGTCTAATGAAAATATCTTTAAAAAAACAAAATGGAAGATTCTACCACTTCAGCTAAGTCAGTCAAGGCACATTTATAGGGTACTTACAAGGGTCATCTACTATGACTCCTCTATTTAATTTAAATAAGAATCAGATCACTAAATATTTCCCTAGATTTTAAGATATGTAGAATATGAAGGAGACACCTTCATTCCTAAAATTAAGAATTAGTCCTGATACAATAGAATGAAAAAAATGGACAAGAACTAAATTTGCTTGAATTTGGGTGGTCTGTTCTTATTTAAAGCAATAAGGGAGTAAGTAAGCCGGTCAGTTTTCAAGGGCCATCTCCTCCAAGCCCAGAAGCAGTGCATC
The DNA here is from genome assembly GCA_016647715.1 of Pavo muticus. Lineage (NCBI taxonomy): Eukaryota > Metazoa > Chordata > Aves > Galliformes > Phasianidae > Pavo > Pavo muticus. The sequence goes on along the minus strand of JACDJE010000637.1, from coordinate 187,818 downwards.
CCAAGAAAGAGGAAGGTAGGCAAGGATGCCAGGAGGCCTCCATAGAACAACAAGGAGCTCCTGGACTTATTTAAGGGCAAAAAAAAATGTCTATAGGGAGTGGAAGTAAGCACAGGTAATCTGGGAGAACTACAAAGAGGTCTAAGCAGCCAGGGATCAGGTTAGGAAAGCTAAAACCCAGATAGAATTAAAGCTAGCCAGGGACATAAAGGGGAACATGAAGAAATTCTGTAGGTGTATCAATGAAGGAAGATGTCCAAGGAAGATGTGGGCCCTCTCTGGAAGAGAATTGCAGACCTGGTCATGAGAGATATGGAGAAAGGTGAGGTGCTCAATGGCTTCTTTGCCTCTGTCTTCACTGGCAAGAGCTCTAGTCACACTGCCCAAGCTCCAGAAAAAAAAAGGTAAGAAGTGGGAGAAGGAAGTTCTGCCTGTTATAAGTGAAGATTGTGTTCAAGACCATCTGAAGAACATAAAAGTGCACAAGTCCATGGGACACAATGAGATCCACCCATGGGTTCTGAGGGAACTGGCAGAGGAAGGTGCCAGGCCACTAATCATCATATTTTAAAGACTGTGGCAGTCTGGTGAAGTTCCCACTGACTGAAAAAAGGGAAACATAACTCAAATTTTCAAGAAGGGAAAAAAAAGAAGATCCAGAGAACTACAGGCTAGTCAGTCTCACCTCTGTGTCTGGCAAGACCATGGAGCAGGTCCTCCTGAAGGCCCTACTAAGGTACATGGAAAATAAAGGTGAAGTGATTGGTGGTAACCAATGTGGCTTCACTAGGGGCAAGTCATGCCTGACATACTTGGTGGCCTTTTATGATAGAATTACACTGCCAGTGGATAATGGAAGAGCAACTGACATCATCTACCTGGATTTGTGCAAAGCATTTGACACTGTCCTGCTTAACATCCTGGTTGCCAAATTGGAGAAAAACTGATCTGACAGATGGACCACTTGCTGGATAAGGAATTGGCTGGATGGTCACACTCAGAGAGCTGTGGACAATGGCTCAATATCCACGTGCAGCCCAGTGACGAGTGGCATTCCTCAGGGGCCGGTGCTTGGACTGGTGTTATTTAACATGTTTGTAGGTGACATGGGTTATTTAACATCTTTGTAAGTGACATGGACTATGGGATCAAGTGCACTCTCAGCAAGTTTGCAGACAATACCAAGCTGAGTGGTGCAACCAACATGCTAGGTGGAAGGGATATTAACCAGAGGGACCGAGATAGGCTTGAGAGGTGGGTCCATGCCAGGCTCATGAAGTTTGAGAAGGCCAAGTGCAAGGCTCTGCACCCGAGTCAGAGCAATACAAAGCACAGATACTTGCTGGGAGCAAAATGGCTTGAGAGCAGACTTGAGGAGAAGGCTGGTTTACAAAATACTCAAAATGAGCTGGCAGTGTGTGCTTGCACCCCAGAAATCAACCATATCCTGGGTTTCATCAAGAGAAGCATGACCAACAGGTTGAGGGAAGTGTCCAGTTCTGGAGTCCCCAGCACAAGAAAGATATTGAGCTGCTGGCGTGAGTCCAGAGGACGGCCACAAAGATGATCAGAGGGCTGGAGCTCCTTCCCTGTGAGGACAGGCTGAGAGAGTTGGGGCTTTTCAGTTTGGAGAAGAGAAGGCTCCGGGGGGACCTTATACTGGACTTCCAGTACCTCAAAGGGGCCTACAGGAAAGCTGGAGAGGGACATTTTATAAGGGCGTTTAACAACAGAATGAGGGGAAACGGCTTTAAACTGGAAGAGAGCAGATTTAGACTGGATATAAGGAAGAAGCTATTTACTGTGAAGTTGGTGAGGCACTGCAACAGGTTGCCCAGAGAAGTTGTCGATGCCCCCTCCTTGGAGGTAATCAAGATCCAGCTGGATGGGGCTTTGAGCAACCTGGTCTAGTGAGTGGTGTCCCCGCCCATAGCACGGGGGTTAGGAGCTAGCTGATTTTAGAGGTCCCTTCCAATCCAAATCATTCTATGATTCTATGATCCTATGAGTAGCAAGATCATGCTGTTGTTTGTTCATTTTAGAGTTAAGCCTCATATTTCTCAGGCTTTTTAATATTTTTCTTTCCTCAGTCTTGCTTCCTGCCACTTTGACAAGCATTTTCTGCTTCATTTCTGTTCATTTTCTCTTGAAATTCCTCTAATTCTCCACCTCTGATTCATGAACTTGAAGGACTGTGACCATCATGACAGATGAGGAGAGAGCTAGAATTCAATAGGCTCACACGTACTTCTGTGAAAAATATATTTTTCTTCACTTTTCCTAATCTTCTGGGCTAGTAGCAGTGCTCTCTGACTCATATAATCTGTCATAGGCAAGTGCTGCATAAAGTTTATGGTTTTGAACATTTGCTTTTAATCTAATCAGGTAGATCTGCTTATGCTATCAGATGGATTGTTAAAGCTGTTCGAAAAGACAGCTCACATGGTGCCAACCATTTAAGCAAAGAACACCTAGAATGTTAGAGCACGTTCCGCAATCTTGAAGGGAAAGAAAAGTGCCAATGTTATTTTGTTTTACTCAAAATATGAAGTAAGCTTTGTTTTAGTATTTTCATAATTTAACTAGTATATATTAAAAACACTGGAACAGATACAGAAATAACAGCCTTATTTGAAGTAGTTAATGTAAAACATTTTATCTCACTACAATGTACCTAAGGCCATCAAAAGGAATTGAGTTTTTGTTCTACGAGGTATATTAAACATTAGAATTTCTGCCCCAGCAGTCTGAAAATGAATAGCTCTAAAGTCTTGTCAATTTCCACTGGAGTCTCTATGATGAAAGACTTTATACTTTCATTTATAAATTCTCCTCATGAACTGCATTGTTTAGATAGGATCACACATCTGTGGTCTGAGGTAGTTTAGATAAAGTGCTGGATATGAATTGGACTAATTCTTTGTCACCTTTTTTTTACTGCAGGATGGTTGAGGCTTTTCTTTTATGATGTACGTAGGCAGAGTAATTATGAGAACTAGGTTCAGAATTACAGATATCTCTTTGTCCTATTCTTTTCTGCCTCTTCCTGACAGAGAAGTTATTACTTGTCTATTCTATTTTTTAACTTTTTTCTCTTTTTCTTTACTAGGTGTGATAGCAGTTGTGATATTCATCCTACTTTGTATCACTGCTATAGCCATACACATTTATAGAAAAAAAAGCAGGTACTCAAAAAATGAGAAAAAAGGATCTGAAAATGAAGACAGTGCTGAATCTGCGCTGAAAAGTGAGCTCAGCATTCAAAACACAGCCAACGAAAATCAAAAAGAATATTTCTTCTGATTGACATTCATGACTTAATTTAGTAGTGTGACAGTCTGTTTTTCTGTATAAGCCAGGGGCTCTTAATGGACAAAAAAAGTTCTTGCACTCTGCAGTACATGCAGTGGATTCGAGACCTATTACACTGCATATGTTCACTCTCAGTGATTGGTATAGGGGCCTCTTTAAATTACATGAATTCCTTGTATAGTATAACATTAACACATTTTATGTAACAGTGAATTAGGTATTGTAACCAATTTCATTGTTGGTAGTTTCCAACTGTTCTGATGTAACCTTCTACAATGAAGCTTAATGTACATACTGAATATGATTTTTGAATGGGAAAATTGTTACGAAGCTGTTCCTATCCTTCTCTTTAAGATTCTGGAATTTTGTTAAAGATGAAAGGTGGATTATAACAGTCTGTGTTACTAAAGATATTCTGCAATCTTTATTTTAGTGATCCCTCCTACTTCCTCCATCTGAAAATGCTTCTTGAGCTGCTGTTGACTGATATCAGTATCCGCTTGTGGGCCTTGGAGTTACTTGGAGAGATCAAGTAAAATATTAACAATAATTAAATTGTCATGAATGAAAGCACCAATGTTTATGTAACTCCCTGTAGAAATAAGTAATGTTTCTTTGTGAAATTGTAATGGTCTGTGCACTATATGAGATGCATCCCCAAAAATGTTCTATATATGTAAAATATGCTTTAGACCTCAAGATCAATTTTCTAAATTATAGAATTTATTTATGATTACTATAAAAATATAAATAAGGAATTTAAAGTCTAGCACTTTAAAGCTGCTACTTCAATGTTTGTTTTTTATCCTTAACATTAGTTAAGGTACCTACATTACTTACTTAAATAATGTCAGATTCTTCAACTCTAAACTTAAAAAACTAAACTGATGTTTTTATTATCCTGATGAATAAGAGCTGCCTATGATGTTGCACAAGCAAATTACTGGATATGGAGTGTAGATTTAATGTGTTTAAGCAGAATCGTGTATCACCACTATAAACACTAGAACACCTGAAATAATCATGTGGCCTGGTGAGAATGTCACAAGGTCAACTGAAACTATGTGTCCTTCAGAAGAGACATCTGGGAATCAGCTAGAATACCTCAAGTCATCTGAATTTGCACTACATGCAAATATTTAGGCAATTGAAGAGACAGAGGTTCTTTGTACCTGTATACTTGAAAGTTAAAAAATTGAACTGTTTTTCAAGCTCATTTTTATCTATTCCTATTGAAAGCAATGATAACAGTCATCCAAAACTTAGAATGTAAGACTTAGAAAATGCTTGTCATAGATGTCCTAAAAGATTATAAAAGCAGAGAAACTTTGTATGATGTTAAAACTCATTAATCTTTACATTTATTTCCATAAACGGTAGTTGTAAATATAAATTTGAAGCAGATGTACCTGTAATAACGTCATATTTCAAAACTTGTTCTCTTCTATCAATTTTTCTTTTTCTGTTCTGAGGATTTTACTGTTCCTTTTCTACTTCATTCTGTTCAGCAACAACTTTAGGAAGAAGTTATTCTTCTTTTTTGGACTTGAAGGCTCTGCAGTTCTGAACTGTTCAGCTTGAGATGTATTGTTTCTCTTTTTTCTCAATTTGTTAATTCTGAGAGGATCTTTAGTATAAGACTAAGGCTGAGAGTGAGGATCCAGGAACAAGAACTTAGTATATATACTTCATAGTGTATATTATCATGTTCCCTGATAGTGTTTGGTCCACGACAATAAGCCAGTGTTGCAAGGGGAGAATAATGGACAGCTCCCAAAAGATATGTATGAGAGTACTTTGTCTTGCGGATGGGAAGTGGAGGAGATAAAAACTTACATGGGTCATGAGAACAAGATCTTGCACTCTTTAATTTGCTAATTAAGATCTTGTCAGTCTAGCCAGATACTAGGTAATCTAAAGTGAGAATTATCTTCAAGGCTCTGATCAAAATTGCTTTGAATTAAAAAAGAATCCTGCTATGCACTTTTCTGAAACTCAAACCTCATCATAACATGAGGCTTTCCACTCCTGCGACAGATATGCCAATGTCACTCATATTAACAACCCTATTTAAAGTGATAAGAATCCTAGTTAATACTCTTTTAATCGATGTGAAATGAAGTAAATGTGGGATAAAACCTGTATGATAGTAATGATTATAATATATTAGATAATCAAAATGGATATTTTAATTATATTATATAAGATCAAGTTTTCAGATGAGAACTACACACTTAATATTAAAAAACAACAAAAACAAACAAACAAAAAAAACCCCGACTAAATTAAAAGGTATCTACTAGGACACGTTGGAAGTTGAAAGTATATAAATCTAACTTTTTAATCTCTTTATTTTACCTCCATCTATTTAATCTGTTTTCTTATTCTGTATTGTATTTCTTGATGGAGGGAAGTGTATCCTCCCTTACTTCATTTTCTTCCAAATGCATAATTGTTTCACTATTCTTTAGTATTTTTTAAAGGCAAAAGGAAGTCAAAAACAAAGTGAAACCCATTTTTCACTAAGTGTTTAAAAAAAAAAAAAAGTGATGTGTGTGCAAACACCTGTGTGAATGGCACCTTATTTCATTCAGTCACCTTATTACAGCATTTTATTTTGTAAAGAATTTGAAGGGGATAAACTGAAATAGATTTTGTTGAATGCAGATTTGTCTGCAGATTTGTAGCATTCAATAATTATGTCTCTGTGAAAATGCAAATAACCATTTTCATCTGCAGGAAAAGTGATCTATATTTGTCACCTGAATCCAAAGTATACAAATTCAAAGTCAGTGAAGCAGCAGTTTTCATTAGCTGCTTCATTTGTATGTGTACAACAAAATGGTGGCACTGAAGTGCACTGAGAAATCATGCACCATTGTTTCATCCCTTTTTTGAATCTCTATTCCAATGTGTGACCTTTCACCTCTCTGTTAATAAAAAAAACACTTCTTAAAATACAGTGAGTAAAATATTTTTTACAAAATTTATGTTAAAAATATTAAAACTGACAACAATATACTGTTGTTGTTTTGTGTTTTTTTTTTTTTTTTTTTTTTCAGTAAAAATAAGTAGAATTGCCCATAGTACATTAGTGTGGTTATTTATAGATAATAAAACTGAATGCTAATGCAACAAATTTCCTACACATTGACATGATTTCCAATGCAAATATATTTTTTCTTAAGTACTTTAGAAAATGAATAATAGCATGAATGCTGGTACCTTTTAAAAAATCTTCCATATCTACTAACTACAAAGACACCATCATTATTTAAATACTCAACATTTGGCGCATAAATATGGTTTAGTCGAGTTTTGAGAAAACATTTGCCAATACATCCTCTGTAGATGAATAACACATAGTAAGCTACATGTACAATGCAATGAAACATGCTAATAGCCAAAATTAATTCACAATGTCATTATTAATGTCAGTAACATAAAAACATATGGGAAAGGAAAACAGATAAAATTCTAGAGAGGAAAATTGAATGGAGTACACAAATACAGATTTATATATCAGTGTGAGATAAAATCAGAAGATGCAATTATAGCAGGTCAACAGAGGATTGATAGGAGAATATTTTTGGAATAAAATTAATTACCTTGAGAAGTAATTGTAGAAGTTGACACACAACATGGAGTTATAGCTGTATAAGCCACAAGATATCACAGTNTTTTTTTGTTGTTGTTGTTGTTGTTTTTTGTTTTTTTTTTACAACAGAAAGTTCTTTGTTAAGTCAGAAAAAAAATACAGAAAAAACATGTGCATTCTACTCTCTTGGGTGCAGTGCACATTCTCCAGGATAAGAATACAAAAATCTCCAGGATAAGAATACAAAAATGTTGCTCAGTTGAAGCTTTTGAGATTTTATCAAGTTAGGCTCTTAATTGTGCAGCCAAAGTATTGGTATATTGGAAAGTATAATAAATCTGTAGTGTTTCTGATCACTTAAGGAGATTGTGCATTATTAAGAAAGAATAATTCTTCCAAAATTAGAACTGAATAAGCAGGTACAGATACGAAGGCACTGAAGAAATCTTAGTGTGTCTGTTTGTTTTATTGTTTGCTTTCAAAGTGTATTCAAAAACACTGTTAAAAGAATAACTGAAAGTCAAGAACTTCATCTTAAATTTACTCCTTTCTTGGAATTTTTTGTTTGTGGTAGAAGGGGAGGGTTGAACTGGTTTCCTGCACAGAAAGTTCTAATATTGCCGGCACAAAGAAACAGAAATAGAAAAATCACAGGTGCTTATGGAACATACTTTGCCAAGAAAATATGCTTCCTCTTTGGTTTTAAAATGTTGTGTGGAAGTACTTTTCTGAAAAGAACTGTCCTTCGGATACACTCTCCAAACTCTTAATCTTTGATCTCATCAAAGTTAAAAGAATGAAACATTACTGCTAGTTTTCAGGGAGATGGGTTCCTGTGTCCAAACACTGACATAAAGTAACATTTATTTTCATATAATCTTTTTCTATGGTGAAATTCTTATGTTGATAACACTTGATATATGCAATAGTAAATAAATCATGCCTCAAAATCTTTTAAGTAGTGTTATAAATCCACAGAAACATAATCTCTATGCACATGTGAATAAATTGGGACAGATACACAAACACATGTATGTAAACAAACTACATATTTTGAGCTAAGATTCTTTGTATTTAGCTATTTTATTATATTGTGTCAAATACTGGAAAAGCCCATAGCACTAGCCTCTCCAGTGATGAAAATATATACAATAGATTTCACGAAATATATGATTTCAGAGGTGCTTTTTTTTTTCAATAGAATAATACAAAAATGGAGTTATCAGTTTCTTACAGACCAGTAAGAAGTACAACTAGAGTTATATCATCTCTGATCACAGAATAAAAGATTATAGCATCCTTCACACAAACAGACAGCCCTTTATTAGGTCTTCCTTTCTTTTTCTGTTCCCTCTCCTGGCCGTGCCATTACATCTAGGACTTGAGGTATCATTTGATTGACAGAAAACTTACCCAAGTGCATTAAGTAGTGTATTTCTAGCACTGTCCAGTATGCATCTTGGAAAAATATTAATCAGTTAATAATCTCTTAATGAACATATACATCCTTTATCAATTTAGATGAAATAGATTTAATTGTTTGTTTTGTTTTTGTTTTTGTTTTCCCCAGGCTGTTAACTGGCTTTTAGGAAACATCGGAACTCACATCTTTGTGTCAGGTAGGAGATTCGGCATTGGTGAAAGACTCCTAAGTCCGCAGAAGAGAATGAGCTGTTTAAAATCTTTCTGAGGTTCCAGAAAAATAAGGAAGAATTGTCTATAGGTTACATCAGACTTCATAAGTGACCGTTTGTCATCAGGAACCTAGTGGTAACAGTGTTAGATGAATCCTTAAAATGGCACATGTATGGCTCAGTAAACTAACAGATAGTAGTTGGTAACCTTTGTACACTACACATTTTAACACAATGTGGTCTTTGTTCCTCTACATTACTGTAACATTTGAAAAAAACTTCTAATTTTGAATACACTGCAGTAGTTTTGGAGTCTATAAACTGATGATAGTTTTGTTTTGAAGAGCAGAGGTATCTTGCAAGCAATTCATAAAGCCCATATTTAAAGCACCCATCACAAAATCTTCTAGATTAAAAAACAAAGGTTACAAAGACAGCCATCACTGTTTATGAATAATATGAATTCGGTAATGGATGACTGAATTATTTAAGAATTAAATGGACTTTCAGTACATTTTTCCAACAGCAGAAATTTGTGGACTGATATCTGAGAAACTCTAAAATATCTGTTCCTTCCTTTATACATTACCCTTAACCATTCAATTTCATCTGCTTGACAGGGAGAGAATACCAAATTTTTTACTAAATTAATTTATTAATTTTTGTAAAACCCTTTGAAGACTAAAACTTTTATATAACTGTATAGCACCATAAGATAAATGAAATTCAACCTCGTTTATCATATAACATTATGGTAAGTAATATTAATTATCTATATTTATTTTAATACATTTAACTAAGGAGATGGTCTTTTTCCTTTCAATCAGAAATAACAGTTTCCTGTTATTTTGTGCATAGTGTAATAAATGAAAAAAAAAGGAGAAAAAGACCTTGGACTATTCAGTGTAGTGCAGGTATTGACAGCATGTCTTTCAGCAGCAAATTAGAACCCAGAAGATTTTCATCCAACAAGATGGATAATAGTTGAAGTTAACAAGGTATACATCATAGAGATAATACAAAACATGAATGGTCTGCATTCTTAAAAATTGTCTCCTATCAATTAATTAAACCAAATGGAACACAACACATACACGTTTTAAGTAGAATATGTAATTCCTTCATCCTAGCTTTGGCAGATTCATAATCTTTTCTACTTTTCATTTACCAAGCTGTTAATCTTCAAACTACTAGCAACTGCTAGATATATAAAACATTAATTTTTTCAATAAGGTAAAAAAAATACAAAGTTCCAAAACCTTTAAATCTACAGTATAGAAAAATATTTACATTAAAATAAATAAATAAATGAATAAAATTGTACTTAATAACATGTGTGTATTACATGATGTAGAAAAATTGCTACCTAAAAGGAAACATATATTTCATTTAATTTTAGATTTTCATTCACATTTTTAGACTTTGCTGCTGTTGACATTGCTCTTACAGGAAAGCAAAGGGTGGGTTAGGATGGGTTGCATGTGGCAGATACTGAATATAAATTATTTTTAAAATGTTTTAACAAAATATTAATTCAATTTTAAATATAGGTATAGTATCAGGAACAAAACATTCAATTAATCCAGCCCAAAAATATAGCCCCTCTTTTCTAACTGAAAATATTGGTAAACATTCCTAATATAGCACAACTTTATTTCCATTAAATTAAAAGACATTAGAAATTGATGTTTATACATGCTCAAGAAAAGTAACCATGTTCCTCATCATGGAAATTCAATATATAAATTCTTTTATGCCATGATTTGTAGATCAATTAGAAAAGCATTAGTAAATGCTTATTATTCAGTACTTCAGAACGGTTAAGTGCTACATTTCAGAAATGAAATCTATTTTAATGAGTTAAATAATGGATATTATGCTAGGAATATGGCCCATGTACAGTACCTGCCTGCCCAATGCAGTACTTACTAATGATTAGTAGTCATTTCCTCATTACCATATTCATCTTAATGTTCTGTTCTACACTGTAAAATTCTTAAAAGCTAAATATATTTGCAGTAAACACGATTTGTTATTTCATGCTAGCCTCTTTTTAAATTCTTTGTGTCTTGGTTTTCATAATTTTTCATCAGTATTCCACATCATAACATCATGCAATGCACTGGGAATTACAGAGTTGATGCTGCAGTTCCATGGACTGTTGATTTATTAACTTCAATTCCAATCATACTTTATTTTATTGCACTATGACAGATTCCACTGTTATATTTAGTAAGCTAAGTTCTTTTTCCTTACATCATTGCTTCTGTTTTCCTTGTCTAGGCTCATCTACTTACCTTTTCCTGTCCCCTACACATGTGGGCCCATGGGTCCCTTTGCCCCCTTGTCATGGAACTAGGCTTAACTGTGCTGAACTGTGACACTTCGGAAATTTCCTTATCTTTTTCATGACTGGACATGCTTATAACTGTTGAACTAGAGGATATTCTATAACTGTAATTACACAGAATGTTACTGTAAAAGGACATTCTTTTATCCTGTTAGGAGGTCTGCTGTACTGTCAAGTAAAATTAGGTCAGGTTTGAGTGTTGTCACCTGCACTGGCACAGGAAGGATGTCCTCTTTCCATTTTGATGAACAGTGTCCTGCTGAAATGTATGCATTTCAATGATCTTGAGCTGAATTCCTGGAAAAAAAAATCTAATCAACCTATGCTCAAATCTCCTAAGCAGTGTGATGCATTCTAGCTTGCCAAATGTCCTCTGTCACATAGCACTTTTCTCAAACTGTCATAATATAGGACAACTCCTTTAATACATTTTAATTCTGGAAGCTGGGAGAAAACTTTCATACTACTGTTCTATAGGATGTAATATTGAAAGGACACCTACAGTAGACACATACTTCTGAGACAGGTACATCTAGCCTCGAGATTTTCTTACTACAAGCTCAACTAGGTAGAAGAAAAAGACAAAAAGAAAAAGAGGAAGAAAAGGAAAAAGAAAAAGAAGAAAAAGAAAAAAAGAAAAAATATATAACATTAAAAAAAAAAAAAACCCAGAAAACAACAAAAAAGAAGAAATATTAAGGAAGTTAAGGCTAGTAACTTCCGCTGAAGCATTAAAAACATACACATCTGACACGCTGTAAGCATGGAGGTTGCAAGGCAGGCCATGACCAACAATGACCTGAAGTGTCCAGGGAGCTGAAGCAGAAGGTGCAAAGAGCAAAAGCTGTTGATTTCTCCTACTATCAGTGAGAAGAAAGATAGCAAAGTGGCCTTTAGTGCATTCTTTAAAGGCCCTTCGAGACAAAATAAATCTGGACATTACAACATAAAAGCTGTACAAGGCAAGAAAATAGTACTACACTGTCCTTAAGAACATGTCCCAGTCATCAGTCATACTCCCACAGAGAGGATAAGCAAGATTAGAAGCAATCATGTTGATGCACGAAGCAGGTACCCTATTCTGAACACAATTTGTAAATATTCAGTTTATAGAACCACAGAATCAAAGAATGAGGTCAGAAGGGAACTCTGGACGTTATTTAAGCCAATTCCCCTACATAAGAACGCTCACCAAGAGCAGGTTGATCAGGACCATGTTCAGATGGCTGCTAAAAATCTCCCAGGAGCGACACTCTTCAAACTCACTGAAGCCACTTTGTCTCAGTCTCATGCACAAGAACTTTTTTCCTGATGTTCAGACAGAACCATTTGTCCTTCCATTTTGGAACACTGCCTCTTGTGCTATCACTAGGCACAACCTAGTAGCGCCTGGCTCTGTTCTCTTCGCACCTTGTCTTCAGATATATCAACATCTTAGTAAGTATTAGCATTTCAGTAAAAGCAGCCAAAAGAAATCCAGTAATCATTAAATTTCTCAGATATATTTACTATTGTTTTCCTATTAAATTTGCCATGTATCTGTGGAAGACTGAATAACAGAACAGTAATGTTCTGCTTTTTAGCTCGACAGTGATCAGTACTCCATTTTTTAAAATTATTTTCTTTAAAGTGAGAGCATCTCAGTTTTAGAATTGATATGGCTGCAAGTAACAAAAGGAAAAGTGGTAGCCAGATAGCCACAGAGTCTTTTCCTTATGTAGACTCCAGATGTCAGGGTGTTCCTCACCTGTAGTTTCTAAAATAGAGATACGACAATGACAAAACTAAGCATATTGCACAATGTTTTTTTACAGTATATTCTGTAAAAAATGATAGTCTTTCTGTAAACTCTTAATAGAGTGAATTTTTGAATACACTGTTGATATCAAATTTTATGGCATTATTTCAACACAATGGAAAACATTAAGAGCTAAAGGAAAAGCAGCTTAAAAGACAAGATAAACATACTGAAAATAATCAGAACAATATGTAATAAAAGAGTGCTGAATATGTACATACCTTTAGGATATACTCCATAACATAAGGTCAAAGCACAAAAGAGTTTGAAATAGAATTCCTAAACTCTAATGATCTTCAATTTTTTTTTTTAATTTTTTATTTTCATAGACCATTCCAAACAATCAGTTCTCATTAATTTGAGAAAAAAAAGTCTGCCACAACAGAAACAAATACTATTTAGTGCCACGTAACCAGCTTACACTGCAGTTGATATACATGCAGAGCTAAGGAGTTTAGTATATCATGTGGCTTAACAATTGAACAATGTATTTTCCAAGACAACACATTACATATTAATACATCATTCTTCCTGGATTTTTGTTACAGGTTTGTTTCATGGTCTGTAGTTAGATGAAAAAAGCAAACTGTCCGCAATATTATTTGTAACACAGCAGTGCTCAGAGATCCTTGCTTAAACAAATCTGTTATAGTCGAGGCAAAAATACTCATATATGACAGTATAAAACATATACTGTTCTAGAGCAGCATATGGCAGGAACAGGCAGAACAAACAGATCAAAACGTAAGAAAAAGTATCAGGACCGAAAGCTGACAATATGATTTCTGAGATACCTCTCTTTCTTTAATTCTTTATTGAAATAGCTTGCCTCCATGCAACTAAAAACATCATCTTCTCTTGGCTGTGTAATATTTCAAACATCAAATGAAATTTTTAAAAAAAGCATAAAACTTTATTTTCTTTATCTTGTTCTACTGGAAATATTGCAAAAGAGTTTATGAATTATAAAGTCAGGAGTTTGTAGCCATAGCTCCTTATACAGGGTAAGAATTACATATATCAAAAAATACTTTTCACGTACTTTGATGGAAGTTAGTCTCGTTTTTTTTCATTTGTTTCACAAAAAGTTGGGAATGACTTGCCAGAGAATTAGTTTGATGACAATGTAGAAGATATTTGAAAACTATAGATAATAATGGGATTTTTATTTTTTTTTATTTTTTATTTTTTTTAATTACAAGCTTTTGCCCACTCTCATCAGACAATACCATTCAATAATTTCTGGAGTCCTAAGCCATGTATATATCTTTGGACTTTAAACTTCCATTTCCCTCGTAAGTCAGAATTTGATATAAACTGGTATATGACTGATGGAAGTAACATATACAAGGTACTGTGATATAAGAACTAATGCATTTTTATCATCCCTTTATTTTTATGAGTTATTGCTTTAAAATATTTAAATTTAACTTCCAACTCTGTTCTTAGACTGACTTCAGAATTACTTTCTCATATGGTCTTAGTGGACCCACAGCCACAGAAAGAACATTTTAATTTTGGAAAAAAAAAAAAACTTTCAAATATCCATCTAATTAATAACTTTTGTCACCACAAAGTACAAGAGAGTCACCACAATATAAAATATGTTCCTCCCTAATAACTATTAGTAAATATGAAGATTTAATAAATATCATCACTCTTTTCTTCTAATATTGAGGTAAAGTCTCCATTAACTCAGATTTCACTGAATATTACATAATTTTTCAATACGCTGGAGGAAAAAAAAATGCATCATGTACAGATGACTACAGTAAGTTGACCACAGTCTGTAAGACAATCATTTATTACTTTAGCTTACTGGCTATAAATTCTTCTTCAAATGGTCTATAAAATTTCTCTTTTCTATAAGCTAAGCACATTTGAGAGGAAATAGCCTGAACTGAGGTAATGATAATAATAAAACTTAAAAATTTTAAATGTCCATCCATATTTCTCCTGGCAGAGATGATAATTTTTTCTTCACATCTCTCTTAGTTTATGTTCTTTAAAATGTTCTACATCAACAAAAAGAGGTAAAACAGACATCAGTGTTATCATATGCACAAAGCCAGCAGTGAAAAAGTGAAGTAATCTCTGCTATATTTGCAACTTGAATAATTGTATAATAAATACGTAAAATATTTTATAATCTTAAGTGAAACCACTTGATACCAAGAAAACCCAAATATAATTGTGTTAACAAAATTGCTTTAATTTCAGAAAAAGAGAAAGCATAACTTCATGAAGTAAAAAATTCCTTTAGAGAACATACAGATATTATCTCGGCTTACAGCATATCGCCAAGGCAATTAATGAAGGTGCAGCCACATTCCGCAGTGTAGTGGGAATGTCAGGGTACAGGGATGTGTCCTGAGTCAGGGAAATGCCAGGGGAGTGTGGAAACCCACCAAGAGTTGAAAGCTCTCGGGAGAGTGATTGATGAGGCATGGGAGGAGACAAGAGCAGGACTAAACATTTATTCTGTACACAAATGGAGCAGTCCTAGGGAGTTTGGCAACTCAGATAGGCTTACAAGGAGTAGCACAGCAGTTTGCACAGTGAAGTCACTTCTCAGAAGAAGGTCATTCTGCTGGTCAGGTGTTATACTTGAAATACACATTACCCAGAAACCATGCACTTTTCTATGTCCATCTGCACTGGTCAAGGCTACACAACCTACATAACCCTCAAGGCAGAACAGTGAGCACTCATCTAAGAGCAAAGGCTGCAGCTCCAGCTGAGGAGTCTGCACCATCTACTCCAGCAGTGGCTGATGCTTCCACTGAGATTAAGCTGCTGAAGGGAGAAAGTGCAGTGCAAACCTCAGGCCGCAGGAAGTCCTAGACCTTTCCTCTTGGGCAGGAACAGGCAGTAGACCTGCCTAAAAACGGTGCTCCCCAGTGGGGGCCCTCCTTCAGAAGTTGGCTGAACTTCAACAGGTGATGAAAGGGCTGCAGGACATCAGGGAATGATTTCATTGGTTCCAGGAGTAGTTTGCACTGAACCCACAGCCAAAATCTCCCCAGCCAGCACAGATAAAAAGGAGGGAGGACATTAACAGAGAAAAACGGAGGCTTTAAACAGCAAGGACCATCAGGAGAAAGAGATTTGCCCAAAGCCTGGGTTATAATTGCAAAACTGCTTCACTGCTCTGCAGACTAAAGAGAAAATACAGCAAGAAAGATACTGGAGCTGAGTAAGGCAGTCTGATCTGTTGCCCATATAAGATCCAGCACAACTGAAAAAGAGACAGTGGGTGACAGTAGTAAGTCATTCTCTTCTGAGAGGTCTGGAAGCTACAATCTGCTGACAGTTGCCCTGTCTTGCGAGGTACGTTGCTTACTGGGAGCTCCTAAGAAGGATGTCACCTAGAGACTACAAAGCCTCATGCAGTTCACTGACTATTATTTAGTGCTGTTATTCCAAACAGACATCAGTGATACAGCCATGAGAAGACTGAGGAGGACCATAGAGATCTGTGAATGGTAGTAAAGGACACTGGAGTCCAGGTAGGTGTTTTTTTTATTTTCATCAGCCATCCCAGTTGAAGGGAAAGGGTTCGAAAGAGCCACATGAATCTGGAGAATAAACAAATGGTTATAGGACTGGTGCTACAGCCAGGGGTTCAGCTATTTAGATCATGAACTTGTTTTGATAAACCTGGCTAGAGATTGATGAGGTGCATCTGACAGAGAAGAGCATCTTCTCTGTCTCTGGCAAGTGACAGGCTTGCCAAGATGGTAAAAAGAGTTTTAAACTAAAATTGCTGGGGAAGAGGAACCTCAATCCATCCTAGTCCTACCAGTTTAGTGTCAGTGGCAGCAATAGGTGCCTAGAGGCTGGAGAAAGATCACAGGTCAACAGGAGAGCATCTGAAGAGAAACATGAAAAAATTGCAGCCACACAAGGCAATAATTCAGCTTAATCAAGTGTCAGCCTAAATGCTTCCATTCAGTTGTGTTATCGTGGGGAAAGAACAAGAGGAGTTAGAGAAGTGTGAAGGAAGCCTCCATGGATGAACAAGAAGTTCCTTGCCAAACTCAAACAGACAATAAAGGAAGCCTACAAAGGGTGAAAGCAAGAGCAAATAATGTGAGAGGAATACACAGACATTATTTGAGTAGCCAGGGAAAATTAGGAAAGTTTAATCCCAGATGGAATTGAATGTGGCCAAGGACATCAAAGACAGAAAGACTGTCTTTTGCAAGGACGTTGATGACAAAAGAAAGAGCAGGGAAAATGTGGATCCTCTTCTGATGGGAGCAGGGGCTTTATTTACCTGGGAATCTTAAAATTCTGAAGCACCGAACGCCTTCCTTGCCTAAGCCTGACTCTGGCAAGTGCTTTAACCACATTCCTCAACTCAAAAAATCTGAAGTCAGGGAGTGGGAGAATGAAGTACCATCCACTGTAGGAGAAGATTGGGTTTGAGACCATCTAAGGAACCTGAAAGTACAGAAGTTTGTGGGATCTGAGGGTCCTGAGGGAACTGGTAGATGAAGTTGCTAAACCACTGTCCATCGTATTTGAGAAATCTGGAGAAGTTCTTGGAGAAGTTCTCACAGACTGAAAAAGCTGAAAAAATAATTCCTGAGGAGGAAGATGTAACTGTGATCAAGTCGCCAAAGAGCTTAACAGACTCCTTGTTGGACCTTATCACTGTGAAGCCTTGGGAGACTGGAATGTAAGACAAAGAGCAGATGGTGCCTAAGGATAAACAGGAAGTTCTTTTGTATGCGCTGTTAATCTTGTCACAATTGAGAAACCTTTCATCCTTTATCACTGTTTGGGAGAAATTAGGTCCACTTAACTGATAGAGGAACTTACTGCTTGTAAGTGGATGGTATATAAGATGCATGCTGAACACAATAAAGGAGATCTATTCTGATGTTACAAGAAACTGAGAGAGCTCTCTAACTTGACTGAGTGCTGACAAATTCCCACTTCCAAAAAAGGAAGAAAGGAGGACCTGGAAAACTGCAAGTCAGGCAGTCTCACCTCTGTGCTTGGCAAGGTCATGGAGAAGATCCCACTGGAAACTCTTATAAGGTATATGTTAAACAGAGAGGTAACTGATGACAGACAACAAGGTTTCACTGAGGACAAATCATGCCTGACAAATCTGGTGGCATTTCATGATGGAATTATAGCTTTGGAACATAAAAGAAGAGCAGATATAATTGAGAGCATTTTTCACTGTACTGCATTACAGTCTTGTCTCTATATTGGAGAAGAATGGATTTGACAAATGAACCACTCAGTGGCTAAGAAATTGGTTGATGGTTGCAGTCAGCAGCACGATATCCAGTTGGAAACCAGTGACAAGTGGTGCTCCTCAGGGGTCAGTATAACAGTATTTAACATCTTTGTTGGTGACATGGACAGTGGAATAGAGTACACCCTCAGCAAGTCTGTGGACAACACCAAGCTGTGTGATGCAGTTAACATGCAGAGGTAATGAATGCCATCCAGAGATACCTTGACAGATTTGAGAGGTGGGTCCCTACAAACATCTTGCAGTTTGACAAGTACAAGGTCCTGCTCTTGGTCCAGGGCAATTCCAATTGCACATACAGGCTTGGCAGGGAATGGTTTGACAGTAGCCCTGATGAGAAGGACTTTAGGTGCTGGTTGAAGAAAATCTTGGCAGATGCCAGAAATGTATGCTTGCAGCCCAGAAAACCGACTGTATTCTGGGCTGTATCAGAAGAAGTGTGATTAGGAAGTCAAGGGAGGTGATTCTCCTCTACTTGGATCTTTTGACACCACCTGGAGTACTGCCTTCTATTCTGGGGATCCCAGCAAAAGAGGTAGATACAAACCTCCTGGAGAGAGTGCAGAGGAGTGCCACAAGGATGATCAGAGGAATAGAGCATCTCACCTACGAAGACAGGATGAGAGAAATTAGGTTTTCACTCTGAAGAAGAAAAGACTCTAGGAACACTTCATTGCAGCTTTTCAGGACCTAGAGAAGACCTTTCTTGTAGAAAGCTGGAGAGGAACTCTTTATCAGGGAGTGTAACTATAGGAAAAAAGAGCAAAGGTTTCAAAGAGGGTACATTCAGATTAGATATTAAGAATAAATTCTGTGAGTATAGTGAGGCACTGGAATTCACTGCCCAAATAAGAGGATGTCCCATTCATGGAAGTGTTCAAGGCCAGGTAAGATATGGATTTGAGCTCTAGTGGGAAGTGTCCCTGCCTGCCTGCAAGAGAGAGAATCATAGAATCACCAAGGCTGGAAAAGATCTCTAAGATCATCCAGTCCAACTGTCCATCTATCATCAGCATTTTCCACTAAACCACTTGCCTCAATGCCACATCTAAACGTTTCTTGAACACCTCTAAGGATGACGAATTCACCACTTCCCTGGCAGCCTGTTCCAGTGCCTGACCACTCTCTCAGAGAAGAATTATTTCCTAACATTCAACCTGAATCTCCCTTGGTGCAACTTGAGGTTATTCCTTCTAATCCCATTGCTACTTACATGAGAGAAGAGGCTGACCCCCACCTCACTACAACCTCTCTTCAGGTAGTTGTATAGCGCAATAAGGTCACCCCTGAGCCTCCTCTTCTCCAGACTGAACAACCCCAGCTCCCTCAGCTGCTCCTCATAAGGGCTGTGCTCCAGGCCGCTCACCAGCTTCATTGCCCTTCTCTGAACACACTTCAGGGGCTCAAAGCTGAACTTGAGGTGCAGCCTCACCAGGACTCAGCACAGAGGGATGATCACTTCACTGTGCCTGCTGGCAACACTATTTCTGATACAAGCTAGGATGACGTCTTTCTCGACCACTTCAGCACACTGCTGGCTCATGTTCAGCCAAGCATTGACAAATACCCCCATGCCTGTAGCATTACCTGGGGTTGTTGTGGCCAATGTGCAGGACACAGCACTTGGTATTGTTGAACTTCATCCTATTGGCCCCAGCCCAACTATCCAGCCTGCTGAGATAATTTTGTAGGGCCTTGCTACCCACAGGCAGATCGACACTTCCAGCCAAATTGGTGTCACCTGCAAACTTACTGAAGGTGCACTCAATGCCCTCATCCAGATTATCAATAAAGATATTGAACAGGATAGGCCCCATACAGACCCATGGGGAACACCACTCGCGAGCAGTTGCCAGCTGGATTTAACTCCATTCACTACCATTTTCTGGGCCTGGCCATCCAGCCAGTTCTTTACCCATCAAAGAGTGTATCCATCCAAGCCATGGGCTGCTAGTTTCTGCAGAATACTTGTGGAAACAGTACTGAAGGCTTTGCTGAAATCTAGGTAGACTGCGTTAACAGCCTTTCCCTCATTCACGAGGAGGGTCACTCAATCAAAGAAGGAGATCAGGTTGATCAAGCTGGACCTGCCCTTCATGAACCCATGCTGGCTAGGCCTGATCCCCTTGTTGTCCCGCTTATGCCATGTGATCTCCCTCAAGGTGATCTGCTCCATAACCTTTCCTGAGGTCAGGCTGACAGGCCTGTAGTTCCCCGGATCCTCTTCACGACCCTTTTTGTAGATGGGAGTCACTGGCAAGCCTCCAATCTCCTGGGACCTCTCTGGTTGACCAGGACCGCTGGTAAATGATGGAAAGTGGAGGCTATCACCTCTACGAGCTCCCTCAGCACCCTTGAGTGTATCTCATCCAGCCTCACGGACCTTTGGCAATCCAGGTGGACTAGTAGGTCTCTAATTGTTTACACCTGAATCATGGGCGACTTATTCTGCTCCCCATCCAATACTTCCAGGTCAGGTGGTAGAGTATCCCTCAGATAACTGGTCTGATATTTAAAGACAGATGTAAAGAAGGCATTGGGAATCTTAGCCTTTTCCTTAGCCTCAGCAGTTGCGTTCCCCCCCACATCCAGTAAAAGATGGAGATTCTCCTTTGTGCTCCTCCTACTGTTAATATATCTGTAAAAATGTCTCTTGTTCACTTCAACTCCAATGGACAAGTTGAGTTCAAGATGGGCTTCTGCCTTTCTAATTCTCTACATGCATATCCTAACAACTTCTTTGTACTTTCCTTGAGTTACCCCTTCCTTCTTCCACAGGAGGTAGATTCTCTTTTTCTCCTGGAGCCTCAAGAAAAGCTCCCTGTTCACCCACGCCAATCTTCTTCCTCACTGGCTCACCTTGTGGCACAGGGGGATAGTCTGCTCCTGCACCTTTAAGACTTCCTTCCTGGAAGAGACCAGCTGTCCGGGACCCCTTTACCCTTCAGGACTGAATCCCAAGGGACTCTCCATACCAGCATCCTGAACATTCAAAGTCCGCCTTCCAGAAGTCTAAGGTAGCAGCTTTACTGCCCTCCTCCTGACTTCACCAAGAATTGAGAACTCTACCATTTCATGGTCATTCTGTTCAAGACAGCTCCCAACCTCCACATCTCCCACCAGTCCTTTCCTGTTGTGAACAGCAGGTCTAGTGGGACACCTCCCCTGGTAGGCTTTCTCACCAGCTACATCAGGAAGTCATCTTCCATACACTCTAGAAATCTCCTAAGCTGCTTCTTCTGTGCTGTGCTGTATTCCCTACGTATATCAGGGAAGTTGAAGTCCCTCATGAGAACAAGGGTTGGCAATTGTTCAACTTCTGCCAGCTGTTCACAGAATGCCTCATCTTTCCCTTCATTCTTGTTAGACGATCTGTAGAAGACCCCCACGAGGATGTCCTCGTTGTTCATCCTCCCCCTGATCCTTACCCATAGAGACTCAACCTTATCATTCCCAGCCCCAAGCTCAACATCATCAAAGTACTCTCTAACATAGGAAGCCATGCCACCACCCCTCCTTCCTTGCCTCACTTCTGAAGAGCTTATAGCCATCCATTGCAGTACTCCAGTCACGGGAGTGATCCCACTGTGTTTCCATAATGGCAGCTAAGTCATAGTTTGCCTGGTACACAATGTCTACCAGATTCTCCTGTTTGTTGCCCATGCTGCACACATTGGTGTAGAGGCACTTCATCTGAGCCCCTTGCTTCACCCCCAGTCCTGTCATTGTTCCCCTAGGCTCATCTCCTGCGGGCCTGGTTTAATCCCTTCCCCCTTCATGTCTAGTTTATAGCCTTTTCAACAAACCCTGCCAGATCCTGGGCTAGAATCCGTTTCCCCCTTTGAGACAGATGAGACCCGTCTGCCGCCATCAGGCCAGATGCCAAGTAAATCTCACCATGGTAAAACAACAACAACAACAACAACAAAATTCTTGCATTTGCAGCAGCCTCTCAGCCATGTATTTAAGAGATGGGAATGAACAATATATATGAGATGAGATAACCTGCAGGATGCACAAACTATTCTATAATTCAGTATTATTTAAAATAGTAAATTTTGTAAAATAGACATCATTAGTTTAAAATGTCAAGTTCTTTACTGAATGAAGCACTTAAGAGAAGATTAAGAAATGATCATGACACACTGAAAATGAAATGCACCAGAATATTGAAATGTATACTGGTCTGATCAATGACCAAGAAGATTCTGAAGTAAATTCCTCCTTCTTCTTTCTAAAATGTCTATATACTCATCTACTTTTACAAATTTATACTAATGCTTAGCATTTCTCACATTTTGTGTGCATCTTTATGTAAAGCTTCATGCATAAATCACAGAATCACAGAATTGCAGAGATTGGAAGGGACTTCAAGAGATCATTGAGCCCAACCCTCCCCCCTCCCCCCCCGTTAAAGCAGGTTCCCTATAGTAGGTTGCACAGGTAGGCATCCAGATGGGTCTTGAATAACTCAATAAAAGAAGACTCAACAACCTCTCTGGGCAACCTGTTACTGTGCTCCATCTTCCTTCCTGTAAAGAAGTTCTTCTGCATGTTTGTACGGAGCTTCCTGTGACCAAGTTTTAGGCCATTGCTCCCAGTCCTATTGCCGTATACTACCAAGAAGAGCATGGACTCATACTTTTGCCTCCCATCTCCTTTTAGATTATAAACATTAATCAAACCCCTCTCAGTCTTGCTTTTCCCAGACTGAACATATTCAAATTATTCAGCCTTTCTTCATAAGGGAGATGCCCCAGGCCCTTGGTCATCTTTGTGGCCCTCTGCCAGACTCTTTCTAGGAAATTCCTGTATTTTTTGGATTGGGGAGCCCAGAAATGGACACAGTATTCTAAACGTAACCTCACTAGAGCAGAGTAGAAGACGAGGATCACTTCCCTCAACCTCCTAGCCACATTCTATTTAATGCACCCCAGGATACCACTGACCTTCTTGGCTGGCTCATGACCAACATGCTGTTCATCAGAACAGCCAGATCCTTCTCCGACGATCCTTCTCCAGCAGGTCAGCCTCTAACCTGCACTCATGCATGCAATTATTCCTCCAAAACCCTATACTTGCTCTTGATCTCCATCAAAATCATGGAGCAGGTCCTCCTGAAGGCCCTACTAAGGTACATGGAAAATAAAGGTGAAGTGATTGGTGGTAACCAATGTGGCTTCACTAGGGGCAAGTCATGCCTGACATACTTGGTGGCCTTTTATGATAGAATTACACTGCCAGTGGATAATGGAAGAGCAACTGACATCATCTACCTGGATTTGTGCAAAGCATTTGACACTGTCCTGCTTAACATCCTGGTTGCCAAATTGGAGAAAAACTGATCTGACAGATGGACCACTTGCTGGATAAGGAATTGGCTGGATGGTCACACTCAGAGAGCTGTGGACAATGGCTCAATATCCACGTGCAGCCCAGTGACGAGTGGCATTCCTCAGGGGCCGGTGCTTGGACTGGTGTTATTTAACATGTTTGTAGGTGACATGGGTTATTTAACATCTTTGTAAGTGACATGGACTATGGGATCAAGTGCACTCTCAGCAAGTTTGCAGACAATACCAAGCTGAGTGGTGCAACCAACATGCTAGGTGGAAGGGATATTAACCAGAGGGACCGAGATAGGCTTGAGAGGTGGGTCCATGCCAGGCTCATGAAGTTTGAGAAGGCCAAGTGCAAGGCTCTGCACCCGAGTCAGAGCAATACAAAGCACAGATACTTGCTGGGAGCAAAATGGCTTGAGAGCAGACTTGAGGAGAAGGCTGGTTTACAAAATACTCAAAATGAGCTGGCAGTGTGTGCTTGCACCCCAGAAATCAACCATATCCTGGGTTTCATCAAGAGAAGCATGACCAACAGGTTGAGGGAAGTGTCCAGTTCTGGAGTCCCCAGCACAAGAAAGATATTGAGCTGCTGGCGTGAGTCCAGAGGACGGCCACAAAGATGATCAGAGGGCTGGAGCTCCTTCCCTGTGAGGACAGGCTGAGAGAGTTGGGGCTTTTCAGTTTGGAGAAGAGAAGGCTCCGGGGGGACCTTATACTGGACTTCCAGTACCTCAAAGGGGTCTACAGGAAAGCTGGAGAGGGACATTTTATAAGGGCGTTTAACAACAGAATGAGGGGAAACGGCTTTAAACTGGAAGAGAGCAGATTTAGACTGGATATAAGGAAGAAGCTATTTACTGTGAAGTTGGTGAGGCACTGCAACAGGTTGCCCAGAGAAGTTGTCGATGCCCCCTCCTTGGAGGTAATCAAGATCCAGCTGGATGGGGCTTTGAGCAACCTGGTCTAGTGAGTGGTGTCCCCGCCCATAGCACGGGGGTTAGGAGCTAGCTGATTTTAGAGGTCCCTTCCAATCCAAATCATTCTATGATTCTATGATTATGAGATTATGTAGGAAAAATTCTATCTTTAAAAACAGAAAGTGATGTCTGTAGTGGTACATGTACCTATAAACAACAGTTTTGTAGAAGCATGACTGTAGTATTTGCTTTCAATTTACTACTGGTTTACTATCTGGCAAAACAATCACCTGGTAAACTATGACTGCAAATCTTTAAGAACTTTTTTGTTAAAACTGAAGCATATTCTGTTAGTATTTTAAA
This sequence comes from Pavo muticus, assembly GCA_016647715.1. Taxonomy (NCBI): domain Eukaryota; kingdom Metazoa; phylum Chordata; class Aves; order Galliformes; family Phasianidae; genus Pavo; species Pavo muticus. The sequence continues at coordinate 163,229 of JACDJE010000637.1, read as the reverse complement.
AGAAGACACCAAAAATATTTTTTCCTCCCTTCTATTTTCCAGTTTTCAAATATAACAGAAACAAAGCTAACGCAGCATGCCATGATACAAGGCAAGTGGGAGACAGTCACCATACCACTTCAGCTGACTGTTTCACTTGCTTGAAGTCAGAACCTTCTTTCTGTTATCAGAAGCACTGTTCTCTGTCTTGGAGTAGACCTTGGAAATAAGTCACTGGGCTGTCAAAATTCTAGTCAAAATTAGGCAGATATTAGCTTAAATCCAGGGGATAGTTCTCAAGTGCTCAGGCTTTGGGGATAAATAAAACAACTGCGCTGTGCTGCCACAGATCAGAAGGAGAAAAGGTTATGATATTTTCATAGAATCATAGAATCATAGAATATCCTGAGTTGGAAGGGACCACAAGGTCCACCATCAAATCCAACTCCTGTCTCCACATGAGACCAACCAAAAATCAGATCATATGCCTGAGAGCACTGTCCAAACAAGTGCTACTTGACCTTTCATAGAATCATAGAATCATAGAATCATAGAATCACCAAGGCTGGAAAAGACCCACAAAATCACCCAGTCCAACCATCCACCCATCACCAATAGCTCTCACTAGACCATGTCCGTCAACACAATGTCCAAACATTCCCTGAACACCTCCAGGGTCAGTGACTCTACCACCTCCCTGGGCAGCCCATTCCAGTGCCTGACCACTCTTTCAGAGTAGTAGTATTTCCTAACGTCCAACCTGAATCTCCCCTGGCACAGCTTGAAGCCATTCCCTCTAGTCCTATCACTAGTCACACGAGAGAAGAGGCTGACCCCCAGCTCACTACAACCTCCCTTCAGGGAGTTATAGAGAGCAATAAGGTCTCCCCTGAGCCTCCTCTTCTCCAGACTGAACAATCCCAGCTTCTTCAGCCGCTCCTCATAAGGCCTGTGCTTCAGGCCCCTCACAAGCTTTGCTACCCTTCTTCGAACACACTTCAGGGCCTCGATGTCTTTCTTGCAGTGAGGGGACCAAAACTAGACACAATACTTGAGGTAAGGCCTCACCAGTACTGAGTACAGGGGGACAAGTACTTCCCTGTTCCTGCTGGCAACACTGTTTCTGATGCAAACCAGGATGCCATTGGCCTTCTTGGTCACCTGGGCGCACTGCTGACTCATGTTCAGCCAAGCGCCAATCAATACCTCCAGGTCCGTTTCCTCTACACAGTCTTCCAACCACTCTGCCCCAAGCCTGTAGCGCTGCCTGGGGTTGTTGTGGCCAAAGTGCAGGACACAGCATTTGGTCTTGTTGAACCTCATCCCACTGGCTTCAGCCCAGCTATCCAGCCTGTCCAGATCCCTCTGTAGGGCCTTGCTACCCCCATGCAGATCGACACTTCCAGCCAAATTGGTGTCATCTGCAAACTTACTGAGGGTGCACTCAATGCCCTCCTCCAGGTCATCAATAAAGATATTGAAGAGGACAGGCCCCAGCACCAACCCCTGGGGAATACCACTCATGACCGGTCGCCAGCTGGATTTAACTCCATTCACCACCACTCTCTGGGCCTGGCCCTCCAGCCAGTTCCTTGCTCAGCCAAGAGTGTACCTGTCCAAGCCACGGACTGCCAGCTTCTGCAGGAGAATACCATGGGAGACAGTGTCAAAGGCTTTGCTGAAGTCTAGGTAGACTACATCAACAGCCTTTCCCTCATCCACCAGACGGGTCACTAGGTCATAGAAGGAGATCAGGTTGGTCAAGCTGGACCTGCCCTTCGTGAACCCATGCTTGCTAGGCCTGATCCCCAAACTGTCCCTCAAATGCTGCGTGATCTCCCTCAAGACAATCTGCTCCATAACCTTCCCTGGCACCAAGGTCAGGCTAACAGGCCTGTAGTTCCCCGGATCCTCCTTACAGCCCTTCTTGTAGATGGGAGTCACATTGGCAAGCCTCCAGTCTTCTGGGACCTCACCTGTCAACAAGGAGCACTGATAGATGATGGAAAGCGGCTTGGCTATCACCTCCGCCAGTTCCCTCAGCACTCTCGGGTGAATCTCATCCAGCCCCATGGACTTGTGGCAGTCCAGTTGGAGTAGTACGTCTCTGCCTGTGTCCTCCTGAATTGTGGGGGGTTTAGTCTGCTCCCCAGCCAAGACTGCCAGGTCAGAGAGTGGAGAAACCTGAGGATAACTGGTCTGACTTTTAAAGACAGATGTAAAGAAGGCATTCAGAACCTCTGCCTTTTCCTTATCCTCAGTGGTCACATTCCCAGCCTCATCCAGTAAAGAATGGAGATTCTCCTTGGTCCTCCTCTTACTGTAGATATGTTTGTAAAAGAGTTCCTTTTTACCCCAGTAGCCAGGTTGAGTTCAAGCTGGGCTTTTGCCTTTCTGATTTTCTCTCTGCACATCTTAACAACTTCTTTGTATTCTTTCTGAGTTCCCCATCCCTTTGTGGGAATGGAATGTTGTTTCTGCATTGGATACTGAAAAGGGAAATTAATCTAAAGAAGTCGAATATAATGTGTTTGTATTCTGTAGCTTGTCCTGAGAAACAGCTGACGTGAAAAGTAGAAATATATACGTATTAGTAACATATTTTAGAAATATAGTTGCTGAATTATGTGACAAACTCAATTTCTTACAAAGCTGCAATAGATTTTAAATGTTCTAAACAATGTGGGTATAGTATTCTGAACTGGAAAACATACTGTAAGGCTGTTCCTTAGGCTAGCAAAAGTAGAACATATTTAACAAGTTTCAAAGGAGCCAGGGCCTTTACACAAAGCAGGACTGTCCCGCTCTGTGGGAAGGTCAGGATGTCACAGACAGGCTCCAAGATACTCCCTTCTATCCTCCATCCAAGCTTATCTCTATGTAAGGACAAGCAGACTTCCAAAACAATGGCCAAGTTTGGAGCGAGTAAGTGTCAGAAGTTAATTAAATAATTAGGGGTTTATGCTTGGCCAGCAAAGATTTATGTTCACTTAGTGTTTGTGTGTCTAGTGAAGCGTCGAGAAGATTGTGAACCTAAAGTACTCAGCCAATGAGGAACTAGGGGAGAAGGAGATAAGCGTCGGGTGAAAGGGCATAAAAGATGTAGCGCTGTTTTCTGTGGGCGCTCCTGCTTGCAGGGGGCCCACCATTGCAATCGCGAATAAAATTTTGCTTTATCAGAGATACCGTCCTGGAAAATTATTTGGATATTACTTCTTCCACAGGAGGTAGATTCTCTTTTTCTCCTGGAGCCTCAAGAATAGCTCCCTATTCATCCACGCCAGTCTTCTTCCTGCTGGCTCATTTTGCGGCTCAGGGGGACAGCCTGCGCCTTTAAGACTTCCTTCTTGAAGAGCAATCAACCATCTTGGACCCCTTTACTCTCAAAGACTGAATTCCAGGGGACTCCCCCTACTAGTCTTCTGAACAATTCAAAGTCCGCCCTCCGGAAGTCCAAGGTAGCAGTTTTGCTGTTCCCCCTCCTGGCTCCACCAGGAATTGAGAACTCTACCATTTCATGGTCACTCTGTGCAAGACAGCCCCCGACCTCCATATCTCCCACCAGACCTTCTCTGTTTGTGAACAGCAAGTCTAGCAGGGCAGCTCCTCTCGTAGGCTCTCACCAGCTGCATCAGGAAGTTATCCTCCATATACTCCAGAAACCTCCTAGACTGCTTCTTCTGCACTATGCTGTACGGCCAGCATATGTCGGGGAAGTTGAAGACCCCCATGAGGACAAGGGCTGGTGATCACACAGCTTCGCCCAGCTGCTCATAGAACAGCTCATCTGTCTCTTCATCCTGATTTGGCGGTCTATAACAGACACCCACTAGGATGTCTGCCTTGTCAGCCCTTCCCCTGATCTTTACCCATAGGGATTCAACCTTATCATCCCCAGCCACAAGCTCAGTAACATCAAAACACTAACATAGAGAGCCATGCCGCCACCCCTCCTTCCTTGCCTATCCTTCCTGAAGAGTCTGTAGCCATCCCTTGCAGGACTCCAGTCATGGGAGCGGTCCCACCATGTTTCCATAATGGCAACTAGCCACACAATGGCTTCTAACTCTTCTTGTTTGTTGCCCATGCTGCGTGCATTGGTGTAGATGCACTTCAGCTGAACCCCTTGCCTCACCCCTAATCCCATTACCGATCCCCCAGGCTCATCTCTAGCAGTCCTGATTTTATCCCCTTCCCCCTTCATATCTAGTTTAAAGCCCTCTCTACAAGTCCCACCAGCTCCTGGGCAAGGATCCGTATCCCCCTTTGAGATAGGTGATACCCATCAGCAGACCTCAGGCCAGGTGACAAGTAGATCACCCCACAATCAAAGAACCCAAAATTCTTGCACTTGCACCAGCGTCTCAGCCATGTATTTATAAGATGGGTTTTCCTGGTCGTCTCAGTGTCCTTCTCTGCCACTGTAGGAATATAGGCAAATACTGCTTGTATGCCTGCTCCATCAACTAACCTCCCAGTCCCCTAAAATCATTTTTTATAGTCCTCAGGCTTCTGTCAGTGACTTCATCACTGCTGGCCTGAACTATCAGTAAAGGATAATAATCAGAGGGGCAGATCAGACTGGGAAGTTTTCTAGAAATATCTCTAACCTGGGCTCCAAGGAGGCAGCACACCTCCCTACGGGTAGGGTCAGGCCGACATATTGGGCCTCTGTTCCTCTCATAAGGGAGTCACCTATGACTGTCACTCTCCTTTCTTTTCTGGAGAAGGCAGTCTTCAAGCGTGGAGCTGACCGCCTCACCTTAGACAAGCTTGGAGGCAGTCCTCCCACCTCATCCTCACCCACCTCTCCCTCCAATTTCAGGGCTTCAAACCTATTACATAAAGGCACCTGGGGAACCAAGATAGGTCAGGATGGGGGCTGTCTGTGTCGCCAAGCTGGGACCTGCTGCCATTCCTCCTCCCCTCTCAAGTTGGCTCTCTCTGCTCAACCATGGCAAAGGAGAGGGTCCACTACGGTCTGGGGGCTGCAATCTCTGTGTCTTTCCCACAGAGACTAAGCTCCACCACAAGGCTGAGCAGCTTGTCCACCTGCTCGCACCTCACGCAGGTGGAATCCTTCCCATCCTCCCCCAGTGGCAGCAGCAGGCTCAGGCACTCCCTGCAGCCAGAGACCTGAACCACCACATTTCTGGGCAGGCCCTCTGTCTGGGTCGCCACAGTCTTCTTTGGGCAAGCCTGCTGTCTGGTAGAGACCATGTTTGAACCTGTGGTCTCAGGGTCTGTCAGTAGGAGAGCTGGTCTCCTGAGCAAACTCACGTGTCCTGCCACAAGACTCACCTCCCACACCTGCTGCTGCAGTATTGTATGGGCAGTGTGGGCTATGCTCACACTCTGACTTCCCTCCCTGTTGTCAGTGGACAGTAACACCCTTTTCTCACCTGGCACGTTGTGTAGGCAGAAGCCCCCTCCTGAGGGCTGCTTTTAGCCTCACAGCAAAGGGTCAAGGTCAAGAGATTAAGAGATTAAGAGTGGGCAGTGCCAGCTCCACCCCTACTGGCTCAGCAGCCTGCCCACAAGCTGCCAGCCCCCTGGCACCAGCACAGTGCTTTTACTGGCTTCAAAAAAGCTCTAAAAAGAGCTTTTTGGTTGGCCTTTTTGCTTTAGGTCCTTTACCTAGTGCAGTCTTACCTGCCCTGAAGCTGGTCTCCGCAGCAATCAAATCAAAAGCCTTGATAAAAATTTATGGAACACTAATCACACAGTCTAAGGTTTTCTGACATATCTGTATCAATCATATTTTAATAACTCAAGCATATTCTTGAAGTGTACTTGATGAAATAAATAAATATCAAAATACAGGTGATGGTCATTATCCTTTAAACAACAACTAAGAACCTGAGAAACTAGAAACTTGCACATACAAAATAATTATCAAAGAAGAAATATTTATCAAAGAATAAGTATTTTATATTTTGAGGATAAAATTCAATTTATAAAGGAACAGCCTTTTATCGTATTTGACTAGTATGTTTTTGACATATCTTACCAGAGAACAAAATACCTTCTGGCGCTGGAGAAGTCAGTAGTGTAGTCAGCTTTCTTTCCTTTGAGTTTCTATTACTATACTGGGACGTTTATTATTAGCCAAACCTCCATACTATTTGAGTGTCTGAGGCTTCTGAAATAAGGCAATGTAACACAGAACAGTTAAGGGCTGGAAGGGACCTCTGGTGGTAATCTGGTCCAATCCCTGCGCAAGCAGGGACACCTAGAGCAGGTTACCCAGAACCATATCAAGGCAACTTCTGAAGATCTCCAAGGAGGAGATCCCACAAACCTCTCTGGGCAACCTGTGCCAATGCTCCATCATCTGCACAGCACAGAAGTTCTTCCTGATGTTCAGAGGGAACCTTCTGTGTTCCTAATTGTGCCCACTGTCTCTTGTCCTGATGCTGGGCATCAGTGAGAGGAGCTCGGCTCCATCCTCTTTACACCCTCTCTTCAGGTATAGACAATGATAAGGCCATTCTGATCCTCCTCTTCTCAGGCTGAACAATCTCAATTACTGACCTTAAGATTTTATCACAAAAAAAGTAGGGTGCTAGCAGAACAGAAATCAAATGAAACTTATACAATCCTGATTCCGCTCTTACGACCTCTAAGATCATGTTTAGACAACTTGTCTCCAAAACACCTGTAACATGTGATTTGGCACAACCAAAGAATTTCCAGGAATATATAATCATGAATTGTCAAAAAAAGGAATATTTTGGAGAGTAGGTTATTCTCTAAAGGATGAGCAAAATAATTCTTCTTAGGTAAATCAAGACTAGCAGAGAATTTGTAAAGAGGAAAAAAAAATAAAAACTGTAAATACAGGTTTGTATCTGCTCTCAATAAAATAAAAAGCACTCAGCAGGAAACATTGTTCATAAAACAAAAGCAAGTAAAAGACGGCAAGATCTGCTTATTTCAGATCTAAGCCCACCTGAAAGGTGTTTTCCCTCCAAATGGACATAAAAATCAAGCATGACCACAATTTAACTGGGATTTGACAGTGATAACAAATAAAAGATCTGATCCATAACAAGAGCATTTTTCTCCCCAAAATGCAAAGAAAATGAGGATGCTGGAAATCAGTAAGATTTTATTTCATTATTTAATCAGGCCTGGTTTCTTTCCTCTCCTAGTGCTTTTTTTTTTTTTTTTTTGTTGAGTA
>JACDJE010000637.1:130520-144728 GCA_016647715.1 Pavo muticus | reverse complement strand
TATTATTATACGAGGTAACTTCCTGTAGATATACTTACTGAGGCCAGTGAGGACCAAGGAGACAAATCCATCTGTATCACTATCCCACTTTGCCTGGCATGAACCAAATGGCATGCTTCATAGTCTTCTTATGGGAGAAAGTAATACAGAAAATAACAAATTGATGCATTCACAAATAGCTTCAGAGGTTGTCAATTGAAATAGTTGACCTGAGAAGGGTTCCCTTCTTACTTGATCATTTGAAAATGTTGTCCATAAACTTACGTCATTCTATAGTTTAAAGTTTTAATAACGCACTGGCTAGATCCTAGAAATCCTTACATCTTTACCAGAACGGTAATGCTGATATGTAATTGACTGAAGCCTCCTCAACAAGAAAACTGGCATATATTTAATTCACAGTTCAGTGAGTTTTCAAATAAACTTACAACTGTTGATGAGAAATCACATTACTGTCAGTAGGTGATTTCTCCACAACATAGTAGCAACAGTAATTTCTTAGTGGTTTAAAATCCTGTCTGAACGTGTTCCTCTTGCCCCTGGGCAGTTACTTCTGTTATCAGCTTGCACATCCAATAATACTGCAGTTTCCTTCATTTTTATTACCTCTACAAATATTCCCAGTAGAAATCTAAGCAACAGACTAATTACTTCTTCATTTAAATGCATCAGAGGTACTCTTTGAGATCATGAAAGGTAGAGGAGGTCTAATGGAGAAACAGCTGAAGGAACTTAGTCTCTGACATACCGAAGCATTTGATGTCTGTCTGAAACTCTCGCCATGATATAAAGTGCAGACAATCTGAATCAGGCCAGTCCAAATGAATGACTAGAATGGACAGTATTCCAAGTATACTCTATTTATTTACTAGTCTTTGTTTAATGATATGCAAAATATGAAAGCACCTGTTGGTAATGCAAAAATGTTAGTCTCAGAAATTAAAAATGGGTAACTCTCAAGAGGTCACCATACTCAGGTGTGAGTGAAATTCATCTGCCCAACTGGTAAGGTCTGAGACATAGATGCCTGGACAGTGAAAGTAAACACCCAATAGAGATTCTCATCCTTCTGGAACAGTTCTAAAGACCAGGATGGTAGCAGTAGGACATTTCAAATAGTTCTTCTTATGTCTACATTAATATGGTCATTAAATATTAAAAAGAGCCTCCTTCCATTCACATGACAAATTTTCCCTGCATCAGATGTGGAGTCCTCAGTATAGGAGGGATGTGGACCTATTGGAGTGTGTCCAGAAGAGAGTCACAATAACGTTTCAAAGGATGGTACACATCTCCTATGAGAAACGGCTGAACGAGCCAGAGCTGTTCAGCCTAGAGAAGAGAAGGCTCCAGGGAGACCTGAGAGCAGCCTTTCAGTAATAAAAAGGGGGCTACAAGAAGGAAAAGAACAGACTCTTCAGTAGGGTCTGTTATGATAAGAGAAGGGAAAGTGGTTTAAAAAGAGGGAGATTGTCTTGCTCCAATTTATAGGAGGGAGAGGAGGTTCTTTCATACATGTATGCCTGACGTGAGATTAAGAAACAACAGTTCAAATGTTCGTCCAACCAGTTTATTACAAATCTTAATCAATCAGGGAGATGGGAAAGGGGAGGCCGGTGGCTATTACAAATCAGGGTGATGGGGAAAGGAAAGCGGGCGATAGAAAAGATAGGAAAGAAGAATTATGTGAAGTGGGGATAGTCACCACCAAGATCCAGCAGTGTCCCATTGCACGGTGTTCTGATGTTCTGAGGCAAAAGCGCAGGGGGAGAGCAGCAGCAGAGTGGCCAGCCTTAGGCAGCAAGCAGGTGCAGCAACAGAGCAAGTCCAAGAGAAAGGGGCAGGTCTCAGGTAGCAGGCCCAGGAGAGAGTCCGTCAGCAGGCAGGCATCACATCGGGAGGCATCTGATGTAAGATGCCTCTTAGTTGTTGGTCCCTTTTTGATCCTTCTTCTGCCAAAGTGGCAAACCTGGGTGCTTTGGTCAATGCCTCCTGAGATGGCTATCTCCCTCAAGATAAGCCCACACAAACAACTGCTTCCTGGCCATTAAGCCGTGGCTTCTCTCTCTCTCTCTTTCTCTTTGTCTCTCTCCTTGCTCAGGCTTGCAAATCTTCAGACAAAAGATTTTGCCAGCTTTGACCAGGACTTGCCTGGACTTGTCCTCAGCAAGCTTTGAGACAAAGGTACAGAAGAATAATCTCTTACAGAGATTTAGACTGGTTAGAAGGAAAAGGTTTTTAACAGTAGGAGTGGTGAGGCACTGGAACAGGTTTTTCAGAGATGTGATGGATGCCCTTTCCCTGGAGTCATTCAAGGTGAGACTAGATCAGGCTCTGAGCACTCTGATCTAGCTGTGTTTTTTTTTGTAGGGGAGTTAGACTGGATAAGTGTACCTTCCAACTCAAATGATCCTGTGATTTTATGAGTTTTGAAGTTTTTAGTGCCTAGATATAAGAACTTTGTGAGTACTTAAGGACCATTGTTGTATGAAATGTTAATACTGTTTACCAATAATGTATTCTATACTATATCTGAGATAAACATTTTATTATTTCCTTAGAAATAACTTTTTTTTTCTTTTTTTTTTTTTACTCAGCTAAATTTTTTCATTGTCCTTTTCTGCTTAACGCTATTTTAAAAAAGAGATTGATACCACTATTTTGATCAATACAGGACAAATAAAATTAGCAGGCAAGTTCATAGCCAGTGAAAGTTAAAACAAATGTTTTGATAAAATTTTTGTTTGTGGCTTATTAGACTAAATATCTAATGTGAGAATATCAGTGTCATCTCTGAAAATTTGTGAATTAATGCTCTAGATGATTGAAGTAGCTGATTAAAATAGCATGCTCCCAGGCTGCTGTTCTTCATGTGGAAATATTTAAGAATTCTTTTTTCTCAGGATCTCTTCTAGTGATGAGGGCATTCAGCATGAAATAATCTTCATTGTCCTTTGTTAACAAACTAGAAAATGAGGCTATGCAAGTCATATCGAAGTGCAGTGACCTGCTCATATGTATCAGACTGTATTTTATTTTCTGAAATAGCGAAGGGAACTTTTTTTGCAAAAACAGTACAAATAAATATTCAGTTTAATGAGTTGTGAGTTCGTTTTTTGTTTGTTTGTTTGCTTGTTTGTTTGTTTTTGGTACTGATTTGAAGTATAAATTCTTTAAGATCTTTGTTCTGTGTTTATGCAACTGGGTGTGTATGCACAGTGCATAACACATTAGAGGCCTAATTCCTAACTGAAGTTTTGATGCTTTATTTCAATATAAACAGAAAATAATAAAAGTTGATAGACGTTGTTAGATGAATAGTATGAATTGAACTTCAACCAAGAGTAAACACAACAGCCTGCCTTACAATTTGAGCTGAGAAGGGTTAGAAAGGAGCAAAGGGCAAATTCCAAATTGCATTAAGCTGTGTAGTTAAATGAATATCAATTTCCAGTAGCAGAGAATTTGGTTCACTAATTTCTGAAGCCTCTGTTTTCCTTCTGACTTCTGCAGTTGGCTGACATCACACTTGCAGGGTTACATAGACCTTAGTTCTTCATGGACTATAGGGTGTGGTAAGCCGTGCAGCCATTCCTTGTAATGACAATATATAGCACCATGAGATCTGGACCCAGTGCAGCTCCTGCTCTTAGCTGGAAGTATTGGCAAGTAATTTCTGCCAGTATATGAAGGATTGAAGGGCTCGAGCTTTTAGCATGTCAGCAATGCTAAAATATTTACATGCAGGGAAAAAAAAAAAAAAAAAAGTTTTGAGATGCACTGTGTCACTGACTTGCTCAAGGGAAAAGATAGAGTATGTTTTTTCAGTGTCCCTCAGCCCAGAAAGCCAACTGTATCCTGGACTGCATCAAAAAAAGCATGGCCAGCAGGGAGAGGGAGGTGATCCTGCCCCTCTACTCTGCACTGATGGGGCCTCACCTGGAGTACTGCATCCAGGTGAGGAGTCTTCAGCACAGGAGAGACATGGATCTGTTGGAGCATGTCCAGAGAGGCTACAGAAATGATCCAAGGGATGGAACACCTCTCCTATAAGGACAGACTGAGAGAGCTGGGGCTGTTCAGCTTGGAGAAGAGAAGGATGCAATGTGACCTGTTAGCAGCCTTTCAGTATGTAATGGGAGCTACAGGAAAGAAGGGGACAGACTCTTTAGCAGAGTCTGTGGTGACAGAACAAGGGGAAATGGATTCAAGCTTAAAGAGGGTAGATTTAGGTTGGGTATAAGGCAAAAGTCTTTTCCTGTGAGGGAACATCTTGCACAGAGATGTAGTTGATACCCCATCCCTGGAGACTTTCAAGGTGAGGCTGGATCAGGCAACCTGATCAAGCTGTGCATGTTCCCATTCGTTGCAAGGGAGTTGGACTAGATGGCCCTTAAAGGTCTCTTCTAACTCTGAGGGTTCTCTTGTTCTATGAAATACAAGACTGAACTCTGAGCAAGTCACTAAGACGCTGAACACATACATTGAGGTAGTGAGCAACCTGTCTGCCTCAGTTACAAAGAATGTATCGCTGTGCATTCTCATTCCTGAATCAAAGCTTTGGGCTCAGACTGCAAAAGATTTATAATCTCATTTGTTTGCTGTGTTGACGTAGTCACTTCAAGTCACAAAATTATTGGCATATCTTCTCTACTTTATTGGAAACTCAAGTTGGTGCAGAACTCTAAAAGAAGAATGAAGAGAGAATGAGGTGCTTTATTACGATGCAGTTGCGGAGCCAAGAATCAAAGGACTGCAGTGTAATCTTAGCTTGAAAGTGTTGTGGTACGGCTGGGAAGTTGTTGTCTGTCAATGGAAGCTGGAAGTGAAGAACTGGTGTGTTTTGTAAACATGAGGTACAGAAATAAGAACCAATCTAAAATACAAACTTGCTTTTAGTTGTTCAGTTCCTCTTTCTTTACTCATTTTCTTAGTAGTTCTTAGAGTAGTTTCTTAGAAAGCAGGACATATCTGGGGGAAGGAATGCAGGGAAGTACTGGTTCCTTCAGTAAATACCACACCTACGTATGATTTCTGCCATCTTCTAGTGAAGAAAAGACTTTTCCAGGATATAGTTTTTCCCCAAAACCTGCAATCAATTAAATTACCATATATATTGTCAGCAGTTGTCTGGCTGGCCCAGGACAATGCGTCTGTTTTCCCACTGTTAACAGCTTTATAGCTAAAACTCTTCCCTATTTAATTCCTTATTTAAATTACTGCATAGCTAGCAAAGTGGCAACCAACTAGTAATGGTTAGATTTTTTTTGTAAGTATTTTGCCCTCAGTTAACTTTCCTGTAAACTGAAGACAATATTCAGTGGTTGCAAGGTCTTGGATGTATGGCACTGAGTATAGTCTGTTCGAGAGTATTTTTTTCCTTCGTGGTAATAGACTTTCTGTTTCTTTCGACTTGATATGTTCTCTGCTGATGACTGTGATAGTTTTGTCAAGCCAGAAGGGCAGAGACCAGGGGGATAACTTTGCTTTACCAATGTATTTCTCAAAAGCAATCTAAATGCCATAGTGCTGGATGGCTTTCAAAAATTTAAGCTTCTAAACTTGCAGTTAAAGAGCTGCCAGAGGAAGGGAGACCATCAACCTTAGAAAGCCTGAGCTAGCCACAAGCAAAATGTTGGTGCACTGGACTTTCTCACTTCTGCCTCTTATGCACGCATTCCTAGCAAACAGACTGTAACAGAACATACAGTTCTTATTTTATCCTTTTTATTTAATTTTTTGTTTTCCTGAGACTCATCTGTTCCCTGTAAAACTCTGGCCCTATCCTCTTTCTAAACTGTCTGTATCATTTCTCTGTGCACTATCTCACTACATCAAAACTGAAGTCAGCGAAGTTGCAAAATTGGAGATTATTACTACCAAAGAGGGATTCGAATTGTATAGAGAAACATGCAATTTAGAGCACAGCTGGAAAGCAAACCAAAGAATTCAAAATTACTAAACATCATCCTTACTTGTATGCAGTTATTCTCATTTTACTATAAAATTACTTGCATCAGAAAGGCAAGTTGAGCATTAGTTACTGCTGCAGGCTGCAGTATTGCTGCTGGAGGAATGGTTTTAAACTAAGGTTGGGATTAGGTATTAGGAGGAAGCTTTTCACACAGAGGGTCGTGTCACACTGGAACAGGTTGCCCACAGAGGTTGTGGATGCTCCATCCATGGGGGCATTCAAGGCCAGGCTGGATGTGGCTCTGGGAAACCTGGTCTAGTTGGGCAACGCTACCCATGGGAGGAGGGATTGAACTAGATGAACTTTGAGGTCCTTTTCAACCCAGGCCATGCTATGATTCTATGATTCCATCTCAGAATCAATAAAACAGAAGGGAAAACAGAACCTGCGGGGTACAGATTAGCCTAATTTCTTAAGCCTCTCTTCAAAGCCATATCCAGGAACTTTGTTTTGACAAGCATCACTGAAATTGGGTGTTTGCTGCAGTGCTTCATTCTGTTGCACTTGCTTGTCAGAAATTGTAGCTTTTCCTAATCTAATGCCATTGTTCTAGTAGTGATAAGGCCACTGAGCTGTAGGGGACACTTGGTAAAGAGCATCTGTTGCAGGAATCTCCACAAATGGGGGGAGCACACGTCATTACAGCATGAGGCAGTTTTTAGCAAGCTCTCTGACTAAGTTTTGCTCATCAGGAATTTATTTTTAAATAGCACTAAATGATATCTTTTCTTGGTCTTTATGGTTTGGGATCTTTCTACACTTCGAGCTTTTGAAATACAGTCTAGCAGGTAGAAACAGCACAAAATAAAGCATTTTTACAGTGTGGATTACAAAGCATAGAATTCCAGCCTGGAACAGCTGGCTGTTAAATTACAGTGCATGCTAATCACCATATCATGCTGAGGGATTCACATGGGCGACAGCAAATGCCATCTAATTATAAAGTGAATGCATCACTATTTCTGTCTTTTAGACCAGAGCACTATCTGTACAGTAATTTGCTTCTGCTCCCACTAAGCNTTTTGTTCGGGCAGCAATGTCTTTCCAAAGTTCAGCAGCCCAAATAGGTTTACCCTTCCGTTGCCAGTTGTTTTGTTCCCACTGCTGTAACCACCCCCATAAGGCATTTGCCACCATCCAAGAGTCAGTGTAAAGATAAAGCATTGGCCACCTCTCCCGTTCAGCAACATCCAAGGCCAGCTGGACCGCCTTTACCTCTGCAAACTGACTTGATTCTCCTTTTCCTTTGGTGGCCTCTGCAACTTGTGGTGTAGGGCTCCACACAGCATCTTTCCATCTGTGATGCTTCCTCACAATACAACACGATCCATCCGTGAACAGGGCGAATTTCTTTTCATTTTCTGGTAGTTCGTTGTATTGGGAGGCCTCTTTAGCACATGATACCTCTTCTGCCGGTGATGTGCTGAACTTTTTGCCTTCAGGCCAGTCCATGATCACCTCTAAGATTCCTGGACGGCTGAGGTTCCCCATCCGCGCTCTTTGTGTAATCAATGCAATCCACTTGCTCCAAGTGGCATCAGTAGCGTGATGGGTAGAGGGGACCTTTCCTTTAAACATCCAGTTCAGCACTGGCAGTCGAGGTGCCAGAAGGAGCTGCGTTTCAGTGCCAGTTATTTCAGAAGCAGCTCGAACCCCCTCATATGCTACTAAGATCTCCTTTTCAGTTGGAGTGTAACCCTCTACAGATCCCCTGTACACTCTACTCCAGAATCCCAGGGGTCGGCCTCGGGTCTCTCCTGAGGCTCGTTGCCACAGACTCCAAGTGGGACCTTTCTCTCCAGCAGCAGTGTAGAGGATGTTCTTTACATCCTCTCCCATCCGTACTGGCCCTAGGGCCACAGCATGGGCTATCTGTTGTTTAATCTGCTCAAAAGCCTGCTGCTGTTCAGGACCCCACGCGAAATTATTCTTCTTTCGCGTCACCTGATAGAGGGGGCTTACTATGAGGCTGTAGTTTGGGATGTGCATCCTCCAAAAGCCCACTATACCCAGAAAAGACTGTTTCTCTTTCTTGCTAGTGGGTGGAGACATACTGGTGATTTTGTCAATCACATCTCCTGGGATGTGACGACGCCCATCTTGCCATTTTACTCCTAGGAACTGAATTTCCTGGGCAGGTCCCTTCACTTTGTTTCGCTTAATAGCAAAACCGGCACGCAGAAGAATTTGAATTATTTGCTCTCCTTTCTTAAAGACTTCCTCTGCTGAATCACCCCACACAACAGTGTCATCAGTGTACTGCAGGTGCTCGGGAGCACCGCCCAGTTCCAATATGGTTTGGATCAGCCCATGGCAAATGGTCGGGCTGTGTTTCCACCCCTGGGGCAAACGGTTCCATGTGTACTGAACACCCCTCCAAGTAAAAGCAAACTGTGGCCTGCATTCTGTGGCCAACAGAATGGAGAAGAATGCATTGGCAATGTCAGTGGTGGCATACCATTTGGCTGCTTTTAACTCCAGTTCGTACTGGAGTTCCAACATATTTGGCACAGCAGCGCTCAGTGGGGGTGTGACTTCATTCAGGCCACGGTAATCTACCGTCAGCCTCCATTCTCCACTGGCTTTACTCACCGGCCATATGGGGCTGTTAAATGATGAGTGGCTTCTGCTGATTACTCCCTGACTCTCTAGCTGATGAATCAGCTTGTGAATGGGGAGCAAGGAATCCCTGTTGGTGCGGTACTGCCATCTGTGCACTGTTTTTCTAGTGATTGGTACCTGCTGCTTTTTTACCTGTAGTAACCCCACAGCAGACGGGTCTTCTGACAGGCCTGACAAGACAGAGAGCTGCTTAATGTTGTCTGTATCTACAGCAGCTATTCCAAAAGCCCATCAGTATTCCTTGGGATCCTTGAAATGCCCCCTTCTAAGATAGTCTATACCGAGTATGCATGGGACCCCCTGTCCAGTTACTATAGGATGCTTCTGCCAGTTTTTTCCGGTGAGGCTTATTTCTGCCTCCAACACAGATAATTCCTGAGAGCCCCCAGTCACTCCAGAAATATAAATCAGTTCTGTCCCTTTATAACTCAAAGGCATCAGAGTGCACTGGGCACTGGTGTCCACCAGTGCTTTATATTCCTGTGGTTCTGATGTGCCAGGCCATTGAATCCACGCAGTCCGATACACTCTATTATCCCTCTCCTCCCCCTGGCTGAAGGCAGGGCCCCTCTATTCATTACCTGCATGTTGTGGTTTGGTGATTTTTTCTTTTGTGGTCAGTATTCCACATCAGAACATCATGTGAACCAGTGGGAGTTAAAGAGTTAATGTTCTGGTTCCGTTTACTGCCCCTTATGGGCATTTGAAGTATCCTGATGGGACGGGAGGTGCGGCTTCCCTGGGGATGATTTGGCGCGAAGAGGAAGTGGGGTGGAGCTCCGGACCAGACCGCGTGCCTGGCTTCCCCCGCTGCCCCAGCTCAGCCTTCTTAGCTCGCCGCGGAGAACAGCATGTGGTTCCTTCGCGCTACTGTGGTTTGATCTCGCGTTTTGGATACTCTTCTCTCTCTCATTTTGTTTGATTTGGTTAAATTTAGTAAATTACCGTTCCCTCTCAGATCGGTGCTGGTGCGTTCCTTTTGTTAAACCCATCCACTAGCTCCCTGCCCTTCCCCCTNGACAAATGTTGTGTCTCAACAGAACATGTAGTAAACGGAGCATCTCTAGGGATGTAAATATAAATTTGGGTACAAGCAGATATAGGCTACATTAGTGTGATGCTGTAGAACACTTTAAGTAACACCTACTGAATACTTACTTAAATTTAACAAGAGAGTGATTTTACCAAATGGGATCAGAGACGTTATTACTTCTAAATAGAGGAGCATAGAAATGAAGAAATTACCTCACCAGTGTAGATCACTGCTATGTCTGACCTACAGATTCTCTGAAGGGTGCCATAGTAAGCCATCTCCAGGTAGATAATTTCTTTGTAGGTAGTTTCTTCTGACTGAAGATGCTATGCTATGATGATTTACATTTTTATTTAAAATTTATATATATTCTCAATTTACACGTGAATCATTTGTCATTGCCTTTAGCCACAAATTGCTATTATCTCCTAGAGCAGTAGGTTCTAGGGACTATTTGTGCATCACTCAGAAGATCTCTCTTCTGCTTCCCTGTAAACAGACTTCTCTATTTTACATCCATCACATTTTACTGCCACTGTAAACAGTGGCAAATTTATTGTCCTGGTTTAAAATAGGACAGAGTTGATTTTCTTTCTAGTGTCTGGTATATTGTCTATATTTTGTCTTAAGGAGAAGAACACTGCTGATAACACACTGATGTTTTAGTTGTTGTTGCTGAACAGTAGTGTACAGAGCCACTGGCATCTCAGATTTTCTGCTTCTTGTACTGTCCTGACAGTGAGGAAGTTGGGGGAGCACAGGTAGCTAGAAGGGGACAGAGCAAGGACAGCTAACCTAAACTGGACAAGGGGGTATTCTATACTGTATGACATCATGTGAAAATTATAAAACTGAGGGGAGTTGTCTGGAGGTACAGCTGCTGCTCAGGGACTGGCTAGGCATCAGGAGGCAGGTGGTGAGCAATTGTATTGTGCATCACTTTTTCTGTAAATACATGTACACAAGGGCTGCTCCAAAAGCAATGCCTCCCAGTTTACTAGTTGGCCCATGTCTTTAGAGGTAGATGTAGGTTGTATGGTACTTGAAATTGAACCTTCCCATCAATATCCTGTTGCACTTTGTTGCTGTGGGAGAGATGGCAGAAGAGAGGCAGTCTGACAAAATAGAGTCTGTCACTGAATTCCTCCACGTGGAAAAAAATTGCACCCATTCACACTCACTGATGAACATTCATTTAAACTCACTGAATGCTTATGTAGATCAAACAATGGATGTTAACATGGTGAGGCAGTGGATGATGCCCTTCAGCAGTGTTAACAGTGACCTCCACTGATGTAGATTTTTAAGAGTGTGACAGACAGGCTCTTGTTCATCGCTGGCAAAAATGGTGGTGACTGTGCTGAAAAATAGTGTTTTATAGCTGACAATATTCTTTATCAGAGTTATTGTGTTCTTTTTATCTGTTGTAATTTCCATGTAAATAAACAGAAGGCATGACTTTGAGAGATACCTATGTATAATTATCATTACTCTTACTTCTCTCTTCCTTTTCTCTGTCTTAGTAAATAGTTTTTCTCTCCCCCGTCACTCTGGGAGACAAGTAGATTGGATGTATTGTTTAGCTGCCTGTCAGGCTGAACCATGAGATCTATGAGATTTATTTAGGTAAATAGAAAGGGAACTTAAAAAAAAAAAAAGAAATGATGTAAGAGAAAGGGTAAAGTTGTAGATCAGGCTAGATTCTAAGTGGTGCTAATGGCATAGCAGTGTTAGTGTCATTCATGATCAGGCTGGGGTACATTTGATGCACTGGCAGAGCACAGGAGGCCTCACATGCCAGAATGGACTTTTCCAGCACAATTAAGTACATCTGAGTAAAGTGTGGGATTAAACCTTTTTTTGATAGTTACAGTCATGAGCCTGTTCATTTCTGGGCCTGCTATTCCACTAGCTGTGGAAGCAGATAGATGGTAAGGCCCACATGAAGGCAGGCAGTGAATCTCAGCAATGGACTGGCCTGAGGAGGACACAATAAGTGTTGCATGATTTCATCATGCAACACTGAGTTTCCTTTTATCAGAGAAGGATTAAATTGTGATAAGGCTAACAACTGACAAACTCAAGGTAGTGCTTCAGGTCATTTGAATAAATAAATTACTACTGATGTGATGTTTAGAAACATTTTGGAAACCTTCCATTCTGTTTCTGCAGTTTCTTGTGTTATACTCGAAACAAAAACACCTGGAAAGCAATGTAGACAGTGAATATACAGGAAAAAGATGTGGTTATTTCTCTTCAAGTTGCCCTGCAGTGACAAAAAAACATTCATAAGAGACCTGACTGAATAAATAATACAAAACTAAAGATACAGTGATAACAAGCACTCTGAGTGTGAGCCGCCTTTGCTACTGGCAGTCATGTCTCTAGTGCTGCAGCAAACTCAAGCTTTCAATTCAGAACTGAATTGCTAGCACAGACCCAGCTGGTAGCTTGAAAGCATTTCTAATCTGACCTTTTGCAGAATGAAAAATAGCTCAGCTCTGGTGAGCCAAAACCACCCATTTCTTTAGTCCAGCAGTGTGTCACATGACCTATGTTCCTGTAATCAAAACACATCCAATGTTCACAAATATGTGCACAAATCCACATGTTAACTGTTTGTTATTGGTTTGGTTTTTTATTTTTTGGTTGTTTTTGTTTTAAATTTTCTATAATGCATGTCTTAATTAGTCACTTTATCTATTTATTACACAACATAAGACATATAATCAACGTATAATCATATACGTATTTCATATGTGGAGTAAGATGGATTTCTGCAGCCCTGTATATAAATGCCATCCAAATTTCAAGGCCATGTCTTCTGGGATTCACAGAATATCTAGAATATCTGCTTAAATCATAGAGGTATTGTTCAGTAGCTTAAAAAAAAAATACTGCAAATAGAAAAAAAAAAAGGAAATAAATTTGAATCTTTAACATTTCCTTTGTGCAAAGAACTAGCATATAATTTCACTTGAAAAATATCACCTATGTTCTTAGACATTTAAAAAAATATTGAAGTTCTTGAAGATTCTAACAACTGACAAGCCTTTCATTACTTTTACAATAGATTGAAAAGGATCACCTATGTTCTTAGACATGGTTATTTTTCTGTTCTTCAGTTGCCCTGCTCTTGGGCACATGGGCATCTACATGACACACCTTTATAACCATATTTTTTGTTCGGGCAGCAATGTCTTTCCACAGTTCAGCAGCCCAAATAGGTAAACCCTTCCATTGCCAGTTGTTTTGTTCCCACTGCTGTAACCACCCCCATAAGGCATTTGCCACCATCCAAGAGTCAGTGTAAAGATAAAGCATTGGCCACCTCTCCCGTTCAGCAACATCCAAGGCCAGCTGGACCGCCTTTACCTCTGCAAACTGACTTGATTCTCCTTTTCCTTTGGTGGCCTCTGCAACTTGTGGTGTAGGGCTCCACACAGCATCTTTCCATCTGTGATGCTTCCTCACAATACAACACGATCCATCCGTGAACAGGGCGAATTTCTTTTCATTTTCTGGTAGTTCGTTGTATTGGGAGGCCTCTTTAGCACATGATACCTCTTCTGCCGGTGATGTGCTGAACTTTTTGCCTTCAGGCCAGTCCATGATCACCTCTAAGATTCCTGGATGGCTGAGGTTCCCCATCCACGCTCTTTGCGTAATCAACACAATCCACATGCTCCAAGTGGCATAATCAGTAGCATAATGGGTAGAGGGGACCTTTCCTTTAAACATCCAGTTCAGCACTGGCAGTCGAGGTGCCAGAAGGAGCTGCGTTTCAGTGCCAGTTATTTCAGAAGCAGCTCGAACCCCCTCATATGCTACTAAGATCTCCTTTTCAGTTGGAGTGTAACCCTCTACAGATCCCCTGTACACTCTACTCCAGAATCCCAGGGGTCGGCCTCGGGTCTCTCCTGAGGCTCGTTGCCACAGACTCCAAGTGGGACCTTTCTCTCCAGCAGCAGTGTAGAGGATGTTCTTTACATCCTCTCCCATCCGTACTGGCCCTAGGGCCACAGCATGGGCTATCTGTTGTTTAATCTGCTCAAAAGCCTGCTGCTGTTCAGGACCCCACGCGAAATTATTCTTCTTTCGCGTCACCTGATAGAGGGGGCTTACTATGAGGCTGTAGTTTGGGATGTGCATCCTCCAAAAGCCCACTATACCCAGAAAAGACTGTCTCTCTTTCTTGCTAGTGGGTGGAGACATACTGGTGATTTTGTCAATCACATCTCCTGGGATGTGACGATGCCCATCTTGGCATTTTACTCCTAGGAACTGAATTTCCTGGGCAGGTCCCTTCACTTTGTTTCGCTTAATAGCAAAACCGGCACGCAGAAGAATTTGAATTATTTGCTCTCCTTTCTTAAAGACTTCCTCTGCTGAATCACCCCACACAACAGTGTCATCAGTGTACTGCAGGTGCTCGGGAGCACCGCCCAGTTCCAATATGGTTTGGATCAGCCCATGGCAAATGGTCGGGCTGTGTTTCCACCCCTGGGGCAAACGGTTCCATGTGTACTGAACACCCCTCCAAGTAAAAGCAAACTGTGGCCTGCATTCTGTGGCCAAC
>JACDJE010000637.1:109690-129134 GCA_016647715.1 Pavo muticus | reverse complement strand
TTTTTTTTTCCTTGCTCTTCTGTTTTTTTTTTTTCCCGGGGCCTGTGCCCCCCTGTCACGGACTTGTATCCAGGGATAACCCGTAACACTGCAGTAACAGGAGCAACTTCAGTGGTGTTTGAGCTGATTTGTAATTCTCTCACCCGTGCTTGTAGTGCAGGAGTGGGTTCATCGTGCCACTCCTTCATATCCTCTCCATGCTCACATAGGTAGCTCCACAGAGCAGCACGAGACATAGATTTACTGTGGTACTTTGCTCGAGTGGGGGGGCGTTCACCTTTGGTAGCTGAAACTTTAATCATTTTGACGAGCTCCTTCAGCAGATTCTTTTGATCATCCTGGTCTTTATCGGGTGTTTCTGATACTGCCACGGGTTTATCATGATTAATCACTAGGGACAATTCCTCCCGCATACCGTCCTGGCTCTCCTCTATTTTATCTAGTCTTTCTGCCATTTGGCAGATGGCTGATATAAAAGCATGGGATGGTGGTAATATTTGGTCCAAGTTTTGAAGTGTAAGAATCAGTTCAGAGATTGTGGGTCTTTTGTCTAGGTCTTCCCATCTATTGATTGTTGCTACCAGTGAAGTGGCATACCTTTCCGGTGCTGTTCTTGTGAGCTTTTGCCATATTGTGGGTGTACTTGTTGTTTTCTCAGGATCATGGTCCTGTTTTGGATCATTAGAAACAAACACAGGATCATACAGCATTTCCACTATGCCTGTTTCTCTTAAATAGTGGATGCCTTTCTCAACAGTATTCCAGACTTTCATCCCAGGCTACAGCTCAGCTCTGAAGGAGTATCTTTCCTTCAAAGCTAACAACATTCGTTCCCAGAGGGTGGCAACTCTGTCCAGACATCTACTAATCCCTCTGTCAATGGCTGAGTCTCAGGCGATGTTTCCTAGTTGGCGAGCTTCATTACTATTTAGGGACACGCTACTGACCCTGTTGTCCCAACACCGAAGCAACCAGGTGACAACAGTTTCACTCGGGTGTTGCATAAACTCCTTTCTTACACCTTGAATTTCAGTCATTTTCAAGGATCGACGAACAGTGGTGACAGTGACTCCCTCCTCATCACTCTCCTCTCCATGTCTCTCACTTCTCTTGGTTGCCTTTTCGGTGGTGGTGGTTTTGAGGAGGACCCCTCGTCCGGATCTTCCTCTACTTCTTCCGCTTCTTCTTTCCGTTCTAGATGTGAGGACACCCATTTCCGTTTCTGGAGTTCCACAGGGGCAACTGACATTGATACTGGTGTCTCCTGTGATTGACTTGGAGGTTTCCCCTTTTGGTTCAGATCTCAGTTTGGAAACTCTCTCTCTCCAGAATAGTATTATATAGAGCTCTGTAAGCACAAGCCAAACCCCAGATAAGCCGCTTTGCCTCAGATCTTTCTGAACTGCACCATCCCTTACCCAAATACTCGTTTAGTTCCTCAGGGTCCCACAGGTGTTCAAGAGTAAAATTCCATGACACCGGGGGTCCCCACTCTTCCAATCTTTTCCCTAAACCTCTCCATATTCCCTGCCACTCCACATTCTCTGGTTTTGGATATAGCTTCCTCCACATAATGTAAAATCCTATCACAGAGAATACATCCAGGGAGACTGATAGCACCATACCTAAGCTGGTACCTTGAACATGCATAAGAAGCTGTGAAGAGCACCTAGAAACCAGTCCAATCATCATATTGTGTGTTAAATTAGCCAGAATGTCTAGGAACCAGGCAGGTATCTCCATTAGTGCTCTTAATTGGCTATAGGTATGTGCAACTCCAACACAGAACATGAGGAGCATAAAAAGGAACCAACATGTTCTAAGAAACATAATGGTCCTTAGTCCTCTATACAATAATCTTAAGATAAAGTAAAGATTCATAGCTGCCCGCATTCTCCACCAATAATTGTCACAGGGTTATCCCTAGATATAAGTCCCTGACAGGGGGGCACAGGCCCTGGGAAAAAAAAGGAGAGACAAAAGAGCAAGGGAAAAAAACAGAAGGGATACCAACAGTTTCCCGCAGAATCCGGCCGGCTCCAGGCCGCGCGCTCTGGGAGAGGGGGAAGGGCAGGGAGCTAGTAGATGGGTTTAACAAAAGGAATGCACCAGCACCGATCTGAGAGGGAACGGTAATTTACTAAATTTAACCAAATCAAACAAAATGAGAGAGAGAAGAGTATCCAAAATGCGAGTCAAACCACAATAGTGCGAGGGAACCATGTGCTGCTCTCCACAGCGAGCTGAGAAGGCTGAGCCTGGGGCAGCGGGGGAAGGCAGGTGCTGGGGTCTGCTCCGGAGCTCCACCCCACTTCCTCTTCCCACCAAGTCCTGCCAGGGAAGCCGCACCTCCCGTCCCATCAGGATACTCCAAATGCCTATATAAGGGGCTGTAAACGGAACCAGAACATTAATTCTTTAACTCCCACTTGTTCACATGATGTTCTGATGTGGAATACTGATCATAAAAAAAAAAAAAAAAAAAAATCACCAAACCACAACACTTACAGAAATTTTTACAGAACAGGGAACTGTAAGCAAGCATAAGGACAAAAACAGAATTTAATATTAGGGTCTAGGAACTGGTTGTGAGGATGTAACTGACTAACTCCATGTGATTATTGACATGAATGGATTTTGCTTCAGAGTATAAGATGAACAATTATGTTTGTTCATTTATTTATTTGCTTATTTTCTCAGGCATAAATTTGATTAGTATTTAACTCTGAGCAACTGGCTTTGGAACTAAATTTTCTGTGTCTGAGAAAGCAGAGTAGTTATTACTCTGGAAACTGAAAGAATTATCATTCTGAAATAAAGCACAGAATAATGTAATCGATTGTTATCTTTATGAAGGACAAAAAATTATTCTGGGTGTTCTGACAATGCATATTAAACAAAATCTGTGTGTATTTGGGATAATATCCACCATATGAGCTGACTCAGAAGTTAACAGCAGTGAATTTTACTGAAGGTACTGAGATCTAATTTATTGGTGTTTCTCACCATTGAAAGGAAGTAAGGATGTTCAGATGCAAAACTGAAAGTGTGAACTGACTAAACTCCTTCTAGTAGACATGATTAGTTAATATTCTAAATGCAGTTTTGTGCCCATTTCCTAGCTTGGGTCTCTGATGAGATATTCTGAAAGAACATTACTGTGGTTCAGTGCATATTCATAAACTTCTGGTCATGGCACAGTAGCTGTTCCACAGATTTCAAGCTGCTATTTTTCAAGACTTTTCACAAACATAACATTTTATCCCCTACCTACTGCCATTCAGAGTGCATCAAAGGGGTAGAGTGCTCTACTGCAATATTTAATTACACTCCTACTATTACTTTTGGAAGTGTTTGTTTGTTTGTTTTTCTTTCAAAGGAGTTTGTTTGTTTGTTTTTCTTTCAAAGGATATTTATTAGCTTGGGAAGCACAGGCAGAATATGCCACAATCTGCAGCACTGAGACTTTTACAATAACCTGTCTATATACTAATGAGGACATACAATCATATAACACGACACAACTTTACCCATTGTTGAATGTGTGTTTTTCTGCAACAAAGATCACTACAAGCAGAATAAATTAAGAGATTGTTATTATTATTATTACTATTTATTAAAAACTCACCAGGCGCAAGATGAGCTTCTCTCTGTGAATGTCAGCTTTGACCAAGAGACTACTGTCTGTCACCAGCATGGCTCAGCTACAGGCATTTCCTAAGAAACGAGAGAAAAATGTGGCAAAGTAGGCATTTTCCTTTAGGGGATATCCGGTGTATATATTTCCTTTTTATTTTTCAGTGCCTGCTTACATTTGAACTGCAGTCACGCCACACCACAGCAATTGGTGTTAAAAATTGAAGCAATTGTATAGTTCTTTATATCTAAAGGAATTCACTACTGAATGGATTTCCACTTATGATCTATAATGAAAAAGGAAGTGAAGTTTTTATAGTCACTAGTACACAAACTGACAAGATTCAAGACAGCTGATTATTCTCTACTGCTCCTGTGGTAAAAATGTAATTTTCAGATGTTTTCTGAATATAGGATAATAGAATAGCTCAGGTTGTAAAAGACCTTAAAGATCATCAAATCCAACTGCAAGCTAACCATACTACCCTAACTCTAACAACCCACTGCTAAATCATGTCCCTGAGTACCACATCCAAATGGTTTCTAAATACATTCAGGGATGGTGACTCAACCCCCACCCTGAGGATCCTATTCCAGTGCTTAACCACCCTTTCTGTAAGGAAGTTTTTCCTGATATCCAATCTAAACCTCCCCTGGCACAACTTGAGGCAGTTTCCCCTTGTCCTGTCACCTGTCACCAGTGAGAAGAGACCAACCCTGCTCTTGCTGTAATCACCTTTCAGGTATTTGAAGAGAGCAATAAGGTCTCCCCTCAGCCTCCTCTTCCCCAAACTCAACAGCCCCAGTTCCTTCAGTCACTCCTCTTAGGGCATATTCTCCAAGCCCTTCACGAGCCTTGTTGCCCTTCTTTGGACCTGCTCCAGCACCTCAATATCCTTCCTGTATTGCGGTGTCCAAAACTGAACACAGTGCTCGAGGTGAAGCATCACCAATGCTGAGTACAGGGGCAGGTTTACTTCTCACCTTACTGCTCACCTGTTCTGGATACAAGCCAGGATGCCATTGGCCTTCTTGGCCACCTGGGCACACTGCTGGCTCATATTCAGCAGGCTGTCCATTAGTACACCAAGGTCTCTTTCTTTCAGGCAGTTTTCCAGCCACTCCATGCCAGGCCTGTAGGGTTGCCTGGGGTTGTTGTGACCAAAATGCAGGACCTGACACTTGGCCCTGTTGATACTCATACAGTTTGCCTTGATCCAGTCTATCCAAGTCCCTCTGTAGTACCTTTCTACCCTCCAGCAGATCCCTCCAACACTCCCTTCCAATTTGATGTCACCTGAGGGTGCATTCAATTCCCTCATCAAGATCATCATTAAAGATTTTGAATAGGAGTGGCCCCAGTAGCGAGCCCTGGGGGACACTGCTCATGACCAGCCACCAACTGGATTTAACTCCACTGACCACAGCCCTTTGGGCCCAACATTCCTGGTTAGCCGGTACTGTTGAAGGATGATGTAAAAAGCATGGCAACCACATCCACCAACTCTCTCAGCACTCTAGGGTGAAATCCATCTGGTCCCATGGACTGGCGAGCATCCAGGTTTTGGAGCAGGTTAAAAACCATCTCATTGTGGATTATGCAGGGCCTATTCTGCTCCCCAGCCTTATCCTGATCCTTGGTCACCGTGTTGCCCTTGGCATCCAACAAGGGATGGAGATTCTTCCTAGCCCTCCTCTTACTGTTGATGTATTTATAGAAATATTCATTGGTTTTTTTACCTTATTGGCCAAGTTCAGTTCTAGCTGGGCTTTGTCTTTTCTAATTCTCTCCCTGCACAGCTTCACTACGTATTTGTAATCATCATAAGTTGCTTGCTCACTTTTCCAAAGACCATAAACCTTCCTTTTTTTCCTGAGTACCAGCCAAAGTTCTCTGTTCCTTGCCTGCTGGCTTGACTTCCGTGACTTGGAGATGGTCAGCTCCTGCACCTTTAAAATAACTTCCTTAAAGTATTCCCAGCCTTCCTGGGCTCCCATGCCCTCCAGAAATACCTCCCAAGGGACCCTCTCTACCATGGTCCTAAAGTGGCTAAAGTCTGCCCTTCAGAAGTCCAAGGAATGCCACAGACAGCAGGAAAACTCAGTGACAAAATTAAAAGGGATGCAGTTCATCATCTAGAAAAATCTCTGTCCTGAACACTTTTCAATTCTATTTAGTAATTGTGATATATAAATACAAGTAGCATGTAAATCTACGTGAAAAAAATCTCTGTCATATCAGACAAATGGAACAGATTGATGGTCTACTAAAATTTCAGACTGATAACATATGGTGTAATAAGAGAAATTATTTTTAATAATTTTGTTTTTACATTTGACTCTAATAAGAGATGGAAAATAGGAATATGCTTGTTCTCTTTTATAGCTTTATTTTCTTTTGCAACTCTGAAGAACTGATTGAGAAAGTATCAGACCAGATATTAGGAAGAAATTCTTTACTGTGATGATGATGAGACACTGGAACAGATTGCCCAGTGAGGTTGTGGATACCCCTTCCTGGAGGAGCTCAAGGCCAGTCTGGATGGGGCTTTGAGCAACCTGATCTAGAGGGAGGTGTCCCTGCCTATAGCAGGGGGTTTGGAACTAGATGATCTTAAATGTCCCTTCCAACCCAAACCATTCTCTGTCATAAGGGAAGCAGCAAGCAGAATAGACTTGTATGAGAGTTTGCATTCCCGTGGAACAAACAGGAGGTAACACTTGACTCTAATCCTCAGGAGGCAAACTTAAAAAAACAGATCTAGTGTTTCCACTTTATGATGCAGATTAGAGTAGTCTGAGATAATGCTTAGCTTTGCCTTTTGGTGTTTGAACAGAAAAACGTCCCATTGATGGTTATCCATACTAGACCTCAGTTTCTTATGCATTATAGTTACCATGTACTAAACAAATTCATGTACTCTGTCTAGCTACAAGTGACATCTCAAACACTTTATGTTGCATGGCTACCATGACTAGGAGCATTCCTACTGTTTTTCTTTATAGATGTATCACTTTGGAAGGAGTGATCTCATAACAGAAAATTCTCAGGGAAAATACTACAAATCTGTACTTCGATATCACTGTGCATTCAGCTGTTTCTAAATGTGTAGTTATGAATAGATAATATGCTAGATATGTATCTAGTATAAACAAATGTGTGCTGTTAAAAGCCTTCAACTGCTGCTCCTTAAAAAAATCAGCTAGAAAGTGTAATTTTTTGCATACAATCAATATCTACACAAAACATTGGAAGTAAGGGTTTTTTCAGTGAAGTTCTGTGTTCAGTATTAAAAAAAATTGTGTACTATGAGTTTTAAGATCAGGAAATTTGCCTGCTTATCATACAGAAAAAATACATGTATTTTTTAATTTCAAGGTTCTTTGCATTACACAAGACAATGCAACAAGCCTTGTAGCATCTTCAGCTGTAGTCTACAGAAAAGAAAAAAAAAAAAAAAAGGTATTTTAAAGCACTATAAAACTCAGGAGATGACCAGAAGAAATGATCTGAAACAGTACCAGACAATAATCTTGAAGTATTATGAGCTTCAAAATACCCACTTAACCTTTACATTTACTTCACATATTCATATACTTGTATATACATACCTATAGATACATATATAATATAAACTATATATAAAAAGTTCTTCTTTAGCCAGTGTTTTATAGCTCAGAAAATCCTTAATGATGAATCTGCATTTTTTGAAACTTCATACTGACACATATATAAGTAATTTTCCACTTATTTTTCTTTCTTTCTTTTCTTCTGTTCAATGGAAGAGAAACATGATTTTAGATGTTCTACAAGATAGAAAAACACTGTATAGTTACTTAAACTAAGGATTAATAGGCTGTGTTTCTTGTCTTTCTGTCTTCTTGTAATTGAATGGAACTAAGGTAACACACCTGAAAAATACGTACAATGAAAAAAATCACAATGGAAATTTAGTTGTTAGCTCTGCCCAAACTCCAAAGTACATGAGAAATACATGTTGTTTTATGCATGTTACTTTGCAATATCACAATGGCACTTTTAAAAAAGAAATTACTGAAGAAATGACTGTTATTTCCATACTATTCCAGGTACTTTAGTGTCTAATTTCAAAGGTCTTACTCCTTGACAGTGAGAATAATAACATAAAAATAGGTAGCATTTTCCCCTTTATTCTGATTACATGAAACACAAACCACTAACCACTTCAAGTACCACAAGTTATTCATACAATTGTCATAATTCTCTTTTATAGAAAATAAAGTGAAAAAGTAGATTGAGAGAGAGAGAGAGAAAGGGAGGAGGGAAGAGAGAGACAGAAAAGGCACTTGTGTTACCTATTCCGTGGTTCTCAGGTTCAAATTGTTCTGAAATATCTCTTAATTCATAGATCGAGACCTAATGGATCCTGACGTATCCTATGTAAGGAAATACTAAAGATCAGAAAGCTATCTTCCTGTTATCAAAGTCGTATCACATACTCCATAGAGAGGTGGTTGTAAGCACAGCCAATTGTCTTATTTTTTTTAAGCTTCTAGTGCACATGTATTTATTAGTTTTCTATCCAACACAGCTAATATTCACTGGATTTTATCTTGAGTAACCATTTTATCATTTGTTTTAAATTTAATTATATTAAATGTTATTATTTTAAGATCTGCTTTTGGTAGGAAATTACTCTGAACTGCAGTTTTTAGTTCATTTAACTGTCTTACAATGTGCAAAAATACTAGAAGTACACTCCATCATTGGCTGTGCTAAAACATCTGTTAGAAAATTTGATCTCTGGAGAAAGGATTTTAATAAGAATTTTAATAAGACAACTGAACAGAATCACTGATTTTTTTTTTATTGTATTTTTTTTTTACATTTAAGGTATAAATAACATTTCTCACACAGGTATGAGAACATATACTTAAATATATAATATTTATAAAAGTATTTAGGTAGTACACAAGGTGAGTGGTCCAGCTGATATTCTAGAGCAGGCATGTTCAAACCCCAGCCCACAGGCCACAGGTGGCTCTGCACAGCTAGTAATGCTGTCCATAAAATTTTGTAAACTTTTAACATTTTAATGTGGTTTTTAGCAATAATTTTTATGAATTGATAGTTCGCTGCTTGAGTACAGACCACATAGGCAAGAAGAGAATACTGGACATGGTGCAGTGCTAACTCCACCTCGCATGCCCATCACACACTCTCGGTAAAATCCAAACCTGTGTGTATTACATACTACATTTGCTTGTGTCATTTGGAGAGTAAAACACAGTAATTACTGATAATACTGTTTTAATCTATCTATTCGATCATGCCTGCGAAGACACAGATTTTTTGTTATTAAATAAACATTTATGTTTTATATTTAATTATTAAACTTGGACTTGTGTTATTTTGTAATAAGTTAACAGTTTCACTGTAGAAAAAATGCCTGGAATACTCAGGTGGTGCTGGCAAATTCAGTAGTGTGGTTGATTAAAAAAAAGGATTTATAATATTAATAGAAGATTATGTCAATACTACCAACAAGGGGGACATAATTTACTTTTCTGAAGGAATCTGACTTAGTTGGGTTAAAATGCTATAAAGATTTTCTAATTTGTAAAATGAAATCAAGTCATTTATTCAATCAAAAGGAAAATTTGTGCCAGAACCTGAAGATGAAAAATGGTTCACAGATTTAGCATTTTTGGTGGATATGACGGCTCATTTAAATGGGTTAAATATGCATATTTAAGGTGAAAATCAACTTATCTCTGCTATATTTCAAATCATAATAGTACTCAAAATGAAATTTAAATTATGGCAAGCTCAAATTACGGCTAATAATTTTACACATTTTGATACATTGGCTAAATAGTACTCCAAAAAGTGGAAAATAGGCAGCCTTACTTTCTGCTTTGATGAAGAAACTTAAGAATGTGTTTCAAGATTGTTTTCAGAAATCTGAAAAACTATATTTTTTAATATTATTTGCAACACCATTTGCAAAAAAATATATTACCTGTTATTTTTCAAATAAAATGCATAGATTTGCGATCAGACATTCAACTCAAAGAAAAATCTGATCATATCTCTTTATTAGACTTTTATAAGACCTATCTTGCCAGAGAAATATATCTCTTGCTTCACAATCACACTTTATTCATGTCATGAAATACATACATTACTGAACAACTATTTTAAAAGATGAAGCACATGTCCCACTCCAATTTATAGGCGGGAGAAGAGGTTCTTTTTGATACATGTATACCTGATGGTGAGATTAAGACACAATGGGTCAAACCAGTTTATTAGAAATCCTAGTTGCTTAGGAATATGGGGGAGGGAAGATAGGCCATAGAAAAGAGATAGGAAATAAAAAGCAAGGAGTCTTCATAGAAAGCAAGAGAGAGATAGTCACCACCGTGGGTCCAGTGAGGTTCGTAGCAGGTCCGTTGTCCTCAGGAACTCGTCTGGTCACCGCACGGGATGGGAGGAAGCCGGGAAGCTTCGCAGCAAGCGGCCCGGGGTGAGGGGGGGAGGGCTGGTTCTTCCAAAGAGGTTTTCCCCTCAGGGAATTCTCTGTCAAAGGTTTCTTTGGGAATTCTTCTCCAAAGTCCTTAGTTTAGTGAGGGCCTTTTTGTCCCCCATTTCTCTGGGGTTTTTTTTTCCTTCTTTTCTCTCTGTTAGTGTGACATACCTGGCCCAACAGATAAGCCAGCAGGGAGTGGTGGTTTTGTTGCCATGCACAAGCATTACCGCGTTTTGCAGTGGTCAGCTCATTCAAGCTGCACCCCTGAAAAAGACTGCTTGTCCCACTTCTGCTTATCTTTACAATCATGAGCAGAGGTACTGTGGCACGGTGACACCTACCACTCACCCCCCTAGATAATTTGCAGTTGCCAGTTAGAGTCTTATCACCAGAAAGGCCTCACAAAGCAAGACACAGAAAAGTTCTGTCTTTCACAGCACAAGAAGAATAAAATTAGGTCAAAAATCTCAGATGAGAACATATTAAGAAATGCAAGTGTTTTCATTGAACTAAATATTGTTGCATTAGTTTCACAAATACATGGTCAAATATTCCATTAGTTTTGTGTTTTTGTTGCCCTCTTTTTTATGTTTTAATAAAAATATACGTTTAAATAAGTGTTTAGTTATTTATAATATATTGACTACAATTATATATTTTATATGCAGCCCAAGACGTTCCTCTTCTCTCAAATACAGTGTAGGCAAGCCAAAAGTTTGGACATCCATGCTCTAGAGAGAAGGAATATCATCCAGAGAGACCTTGACAAAGTTCAGAGGCAAGTCCATGAAAATGTCATGAACTTCAACAAGACTAACTTCAAGGTCTGAACCTTGGTGTTACCTCGAACATAATTCCAAACATGTTAAATGATTAATGGATTAAAAGCAGTCTTGTGGAGTAGAACTTGGGTGGTGGATGAAAAATGGAACATGCGCCAGCAATGTACATTTACAGACCGGAAAGCCAATGGTATTATGGGCTGCATCAAAAGAAGCCCACACAGCAACTCAAGGGAGGTGATTCTCCCACTCTGATCTACTCTTATGAGAATACCTGGACTAATGCATACTGCTCTGGTCCAGAGAAGGGCCACAAAAATGATCAAAAGTCTGGAGTATCTCTTCTATGAAGACAGGCTGAGAGAGTGGAGGATGCACCTAAAGAAGAGAAGGCTCTGGGAAGTCAGTACATAAAGGTGGCTTACAAGAAGAATGGGGAAAGACTTTTTGACAATGTGCGTAGTGATAGGAAAAGGGATAATGGCTTTATGTTAAATGAGGATAGATTTAGATTAGATATAAGGAAGAAATTCATCACTATCAGAGTGGTTAGAACAGGTTTCTCAGAGAAGTTCTGGATGCCCAATCCCTGGAATAGTTCAAGGCCAATCTGAATGGGACTTTTAGAC
This sequence comes from Pavo muticus, assembly GCA_016647715.1. NCBI lineage: Eukaryota > Metazoa > Chordata > Aves > Galliformes > Phasianidae > Pavo > Pavo muticus. The sequence goes on along the minus strand of JACDJE010000637.1, from coordinate 117,575 downwards.
TCCTGACTTAGAGGAAGCTTTCTTTGCCCATGGTAGGAGCAATTTGAACTGGATTATACCTAAAGCCCCTTCCAACTGAGATTATTCCAGGGTTCTATGATTAGTCGAAGGTTCACAAGTTATGCACACTAACTTGACCTCTTCTCTTTATCGTGAGACTCTCACACCACATGTTGATAGCACTGCTACCATTTCTCTATCGGTGCTATTATTTTTTCCTTTGCACAGGAAGAAAATTAAAAGGAATCTTATTCAGTAACTCCAACATAAAGTATTGTTGATGCTATCTCACTGTAGGGAATGTTTCCAGACCAACTTTCGTAATTTTAATGTAAACAAAGTAATCATTGAAGAAACAAGCAACCTGTAAGAAGACATGAAAGTTTTGATTTAAAGAGGTTTGCCTAAAGATCAAAATTGTAATGCTACAGTGATTTGTTTCCAAATGCATTTCCTACAAGAAAATGCTTCAAGGTGTTTATATTAAATCCCCAGAGAGGTAGAAAGATGTAAACTTGGAGAAGTTCTTACGAAAACTAGAGAACAGCATAACACAGTGACTCATAGCTTGTTCGATAGACTAGTTCTGAAGCTTCATTGGCTTTGAAAATGCTTGCACATGTGGAAATGTCATATGGAAGATACGAACTAGAAGGCATAAAAAGTTTGTAGGTGTCATTCGTCTAAAGATAACACTTTTCTTTCCTGCTGCTAGTAAATGAATTGCTCTCACTGTTGCAATGTGATCCTAGGCAGTAACTGAGATAACTCTATGGTTATTTATGAATATGCCTTTTAAGCATTATAGTTGTTTGGTACTATTTTTTGTTTGCTTGTTTGTTGCAATTTAAATTGTCTTATAAATTGTATTTTCAAACTTTTATTCTAATAAATAATGGTTCTTGCGTCAATTAAAATGTCATTAGTTCCCTTTTTTTTTTCAAGATCAAAATACTGAGTCTACGTCTCTCATAATAATAATAGGGTTGATGCATTTATTTAAATCATGGAATGAAAAAAAATAGAATGAAAAAAAGACAGAGGGAAAAAAATAATATATTAGGAAAATATGTCTGTTTTAGGTATATACAGCTGTTGAAAAGAAGAAAAAAAAGATTTTTGGCTGAGAGACAATGAAGCATTTATCAATGGTTGACAGGCCAGCTTGGCCTGGTTCTGTGCCTAATGGGGCAGGAGGACACATAGACCCACACCCTTGGAAAGGGAAAAGGGAGGAGGGGAAATGGGGAAAGGATAGGGAGATGGGCCTAAAACCAAAACAGCAGCAATGATCTGAGGAGGAAAGATGATTTCTTAAATATAATATGGAAATGCAAGATAACACAATATAGTACAGTATAATTAGAATTGAAGCTAATAAATCAAATAAAATGAGAGAGTGTCCAAAAACTGAAGACCTTACTCTAACGCTGAAGGTGAGATGGCTAGGGAGCACACACCACAGAAAGAAGCAGAAAGGGAGGGATGTCTCATGACATGCGAACAGCTTTATCTTTCCCTCTGAACAGAAAATGGAAATGCAAAATCCTCTGGGGTATGTAGTTCTTCTCTTCTGAAAACCGGATACTCAGAAATATCAACAATCCATAGAACTGGAGAATTAACTCTCTAACTCCCAGTGCTCTACATGATATGTTGTGGAATACTGATAACAGAATCATAAAACTGTGACAACATTAAAAAGGCCCTTGCCATATATTTAGAGCATAATTACAATTACCCAAATGTCAACTACCAGAAAATTCACATTAGCTGAAACAAATTTGTATTTTTCTCACATTAAGTAAGAAATGTGTTACTGAATTTAGTTTACAGGTGGACATGTATGCTTACAAAAGAACTGAGGAGAAGACATAAGAGTGGAGGTGTTCTAGGGAGTACACACTGAGAGTGGAGGAGTGAAGTACAGTTCTTACAAAGCTCACAGCATTTTATATAAACTGAAGACCATTCTTGTGTTCAGGATTTAGCATGGAAAAGCTTAAGGGCATGAAGATTATTGCCAACATTTAAAAAGTCAATATAGGAGATCAATAGCTGCCTGTTATGCTTACAACACGCAAGCTACGAGTGTGTTGTTTGAAAGCATATCAATACACTCAGTGGCAGACACTGAATCTTCTTAAGAGAACTGACTCTGAGCAAGATTAATCATGTGTCTGAGTAGAGTACAGTACAATCGCTTTGACTCAGAACTGGTAGCAGTCTTGCAGCAACAATAAAGACTTTAGGGCAGGCCAATTTTGCTTAAGCAGTTTCGTGGTCCATTGTATAAATAAACTTGTCTGTGACTTTAGAATGAGTTCAACTGGTATTTTGTGATACAATAGCTGGCTGAAGCTGCAACAGTCCAACTGTGGCAAGCTCATTGGAGCACAGTAGTGCTTCTTCTACTTTTCATTTCAAGCACTACGTAGTGGCTTTTACTAGATATCTTCATTTAAAATAATTATTTTAAATACTGAAACCAAACAGAACAATCCTTTATTAAAAAAGAACGAGAAGTAATTGACAAATATCTGCAACCCTGTGAGAGAATTTTGGCTTTAAACAAACTTTAAACAAACAATCAAAAATTATACTAGTTTTATAGAATTTCCAAGTAATTAAGATAGAGAATGTCTTTCACTTAGTATTTGCTCAGGCGTAAATCTGCTGCTTCTGCCTTGCAGCTCAAAAAGCCAAAAATATCCTGGACTACATCAGAAGGAGTATCACCAGCAGGATGAGGGAAGCAATCTTGCCACTCTACTCTGCACTGCTGAGGCTTCACCGGGAGTACTGCATCCAGTTGTGGAATCCTCAGTACAGGAGAGACGAGGACTTGTTGAAGCGCACCCAGAGGAGGGCTACAAAAATGATCCAAGGGATGGAACACCTCTTCTGGGTGAAATGACCTCGGGCTGTCCAGCCTGGAGAAGTCTCTGAGGTGACCTGATAGCAGCGTTTCAATATCTAAAGGGGAGCTACAAGAAGGAAAGGGACAGATTGTTTAGCAGGATCTCTGGTAACAGAGCAAGGTGAAGTGGCTTCAAGCTTAAAGAAGGATAGATTTAGTTTAGATAAAAGGAAAAAAAATGACAGTGTGAGTGGTGAGGCACTGGAATAAGTTGCCTAGAGATGTAGTTGATGCCCTGTCCCTGGAGACTTTCAAGCCAAGTCTGGATCAAGTCCTGGGCAACCTGATGTAGCTGTAAATGTCCCTGTTCACTGTGGGAGAGTTGGACTAGATGATCTTTAAAGATCCCTTACAACAATAAGGATTCCATGACTCTATAATTCTACATACTATTGTAAAATTTTGGTGAACTAGAGTTATCTGAATGTTCAGAATTTTAATATCAAACTTTCTTGATTTCTTAATAATCAAACTATTCAATAATAAAAGTCATTTGAAAGTAGAAAACTATGACCCACTGATTGTGCTGAAAAATGTCCTGTAATGATTTATTACTTCTGATTAACTGAGGTAAAACTTTGAGTCAGTGAGATGTGTTTATAGCTTGAAGGATTATCTGAATCCCCCCAGTACCCCAGCCTTTTTTTTTTAAAGAACTTTAAAACTGATTGAAATCTCAGTAAAATTAATCATTGGCTATCAAGTCCTGGGTAGAATAACCAGAGAAGAGAGAGTCAAAAGAAAATAAAGGAGAAAGCGGAAGTGTGAGAAAAGAAAAAAAGGCAGTAATGGATTAGATATTTAAGAATACAGGGTACATCAAAAATGCTGGAAAGTGAAAACTACAATTTCCTGGAGTTTTACTTTTTGCTTGGATGACTAAAAGTTAAGTTAGGAAATTTAATCCAGCTTACAAAATCATGCCTAATTATCTGAATCTCTTTCATCACAAAATGTGATGAATATATCAAAGATAACTGTGTTTTACCTTTTCAGTATTTCTTAGATTTTTCATCAATTTTTCTAACTGTTTCCTTAATAGAAAGACTTCAAAATTTATATCAAAATATCACTCAGTTTTCTAAAATAAAAGTTATGTAGTTGATCTGAGTTCTAAGCAGTTGTTTTCACCAATTTTTATCTTCTGAAGTGGTCGGGTAATAGTTCACTACCTCTGAAAAAGCGTATAGATGATTTTTACACATCCTGTCCATCCCTAAGGGAATGAAATGCTCTGTGTCAAGCAATGAAGCAACATATTTCCATCTGTGTTGTGAATCCAATTCGTTATTATCCACACGGGGAAAAAAATGTTTTACATATTTTATTTCTAGGTTCTGTAGATGCTGAAATGCATCTCTATTATTCCTGAGCCATTAATCAATAAGATTCTTTCTTCACTGTTAGTATAAGCTGTAACATCTGAAGGTGTTTTATCTTTATGACTAGTACAAGGATTGAAACAATTATTTCATCACTCACTGTTACTCATGAATCATTTCCTACTTCAGTGTGGAAAGTGCCTGTTAGGTGGGAGATTTTTCTTCAGATTGTTGAGCTCTTGCAGCAAATTCAGGACACTTACTGAAGTTTGGCTTTTAGGATTAGTGATTATTAGCAACATTTAATCAAAAATTATTCAAATGAGCAAAATCATTGTTCAGATTTGCACAGTCACAGAGGTGCGATAAATAATGATGGGGAATGATTCATCCCTCTCTTCCATCATATATCTGCTTAGAGTCATTATTAGTAGCATCAAAATAAATAAATGAATAAATAAATTTTTTTTAAGACCCTATTTTAACCACTAAAAAGCATTAAGTTCAGTGCATATGAAAAGAAGAATTTGAATCTCAATATTCTAACTTATTGTTTTAATTCGTCAGCTATATGTTGCTCAAATTCAAAAGATTTACAAGATATAAATAAATGTCTATGTTTTGTAGTTCTCTCTGGGAAAACCAAGGATCTGACCATTATTTTAATAGTGTAAATTTGGCTTTGTCCTTTTTCCTCATCCTGTGGCTAAAAGCATAATTATATGAAGACATGCGAAGATCCAGATTTCCTAACTCCCTATAGCAAACACAACTCCAGTTTTACTAATTCTAAAATCTTTGTGAAATTCTTTTAAACACCTTCAGTATATGTTTGAGTATTAAAGAAAGTAGATAAGAAAAAGCCAGAGACATATTATCAAAATACTTATTACAACAAAACAAAACAAACAAACAAATATTTAGGGAAGATATAGTGAAAGATATTTAAAGTTTTTAAAAATTTATCAGCTAATACTCTTTAATAATTTCACTGGAGATAAATGATGAGATTGTTACAATTCTTTGTTTCATTTTCAATTTTGTGGCTTTAAAAGTAAATGAGATAAAAATGCCCACCCACAGTTGATGGAAATCAGCTCAGTTCCCCTTTACAGATCAGATCAGAGTTATATTAATTTTTTAGGATCTCAGGGATTTTTTTTGTTTTGTTTTGTTTTGTTTTGTTTTGTTTTTAATTAATCTGCGGAAGTAATTCATCTTTAGAGTTTGTAAATATCAGACTTCAAGGACAGGTAGTCTAGTTTGCATATGTATGTCCTAACAAATCTGAAATTATGTATTGTAATGGGTAGCACAAATAATACATTTCAAAATAAGGAAGTTTGTCTTTCAAATATAGGTTGATCAGAATGTGTTCTGAGGATGCATGTGTATCAACTATTTTTTTTCAAAACTAAATAAGAAATGAACATTATAATTTATCAGATCTTTTCATATAAATGTTTTTATTTCTTTGAGTTAGAATGTTTTTGAAAAAAACAATTTTATAAAAAAACTTGAAACTTTATAATTTATTTTGAAAGTGAAAATATAATATGTTTTTCTGACCTTCTAAAAAATATTTTTATTCTTTCTTGTCTCTTTTCTTCTCATACACTTTTTCCAGTAGTAGAACAGAAAGAGTGCTATCAGAATCATAAAATCATGGAATAGATTGAATTGGAAGGGTTGAATCTAGTTCCAACCCCTCTGCCTCAGCTATGGTTATTAGCTGCTAAATCAAGCATTAGATCAGATTATCCAGGGCCCTATGTAGCCTGTCCTTGAACGCCTCTGGGGATGGAGCATCCACAGTTTCTCTGGGCAACCTGTTCCAGAACCTCACCCTCTCTCTGTAAAAAACTTCACCCTGACATCTAATCTAAATCTCCCCTCCTTTAGTTTAAAACCAATTCCCCTCATCTTATCACTATCCATCCATGTAAAAAGTTGATTTCCCTCCTGTTAATAATCTCCTTTTATATATTGGAAGGCTACACTGAGGTCTACTTGGAGCCTTCACTTCTCCAGATCAAGCCCAGCTCCCTCAGCCTCTCTTCACAAGACAGATGCTCCAGCCCTCAGATCATCCTTGAGGCCCCTCACTAGACCCACTCCAAAATGTCTACAGAGGCTCCATGTTAGGAACAAAGAAAAGTAAGAAAGATAAACAAACAGAAGAAGAGTACCTAAAGAGAGCTATAAGAAAGATGTGGGGAGACTCTACCAGGAAGTGTAGTGATAGAACAAAGTGTAATATTTGTACACTAAAAGAGGTGAGATTTAAATATGGTATTAAGAGGAAACACTTCACTATGAAGGGGATGAGGCGCTGGAAGAGGTTGCCTGGAGATGTTGTGACTGCCCCATCCCTGGAGGCATTCAAGGCCATATTGGATGGGAATTTCAGCAGTGATCTCTTGGAAGGTGACCCTGCCCTTATCTTTCAACCGTTACTATTCCATTATTCTGTGAAAAGCACTATCACAGTCTGTTAAGATTTAAGGACCTCTGGCTCTTTGTGTCTTTCCTTACTGTAAATGAATGGAAAGTTTAAGCTAATAACATAGTTATTAGACTCATTACAGTTATGGTAGTGATCTCACACTAATTGCTAGCTAAGTTCTACCATGCCACTCACTCACTCCCCCTCCTCATCAGAACAGAGGGAGAAAACTTGATGAAAAAACTTTCTGTGTTGACATAATTATGGGGAACTCATTTGCCGGTTACTGTCATAGACAAAGCAGATTCAGCATGAGGGAGATTAGTATAATTTATTGCCTAGTGATGACAGACTAAAGCACTGGGGACTAAAAACGTATTAAAATTGTCTTCACCCCCTTCCACATTTTTCTATCTTCTCCTTCCAAGAGGCATAGGGAAGCACTGTCACCTGCTCCACTGTGAACTCCTCCACAACCTGTATGTGGAGATCTGCTCCAGCATCTAGAGCACACTCTTAACTGACCTTGGTGTCAATATGGTTGCTTCTACATTATCTCACTCCTCACTCAGCTGCTTCTCAGTGTATTTTACCTTTCTCAGATCTGTTACCACAGAGGTACAACTAGCGTCACTTATGGCTGATTTCTGGCATTGGCGCCCTTTTGCAGCCTCTGGAGTTGGCTCTGATTTGACAAGGGGAAATTTCTGGACATTTCCCACAGCCAACACTTTTGCTGCCCCCACACTGCCAAATCCTTGCCATGTAAATGCAATGTAGTTATTTAAGTCATTAAAACACATGAACTTTATATTTTTTATATTTTATTTTTGTGTTTACTTTTTATGTCTATTTTGCCTATTTTGACATATGTATACAAATCTTACTACAGAACACAGTTATATTTTATTTATAAAAGTATAAACTTATTGAAGTTACTAAACTTCAAGCCAATAGATTTAGTTGATGAAAAGAGGAATTGATTGCAAATTTTAATGAAAAATCATAGAAGTAGTGACAGACCATTCTTCAAGACATTCATCAATCAAAACCGAAACAGATCTTGAAATTCATGTTTAAGAACAGAAATATTTCAAAACATCAGTATTCACTGACATCAGAATGAAAAAAAATGTAATTAAGGATGTAAAGTTTTGAAGGAATTATATGAATCAAGGTTTCATTTGAAATACACAA
>JACDJE010000637.1:81965-102101 GCA_016647715.1 Pavo muticus | reverse complement strand
CAGCCTTTTGAACCAAGGACTTATATGAACAAACATTTTTGAAATTTTAGGACACAATACTAGCTAATTTAGAAATGAAGCATAGGGTGAGAAGGAGTCACTGAATCAATGTCTTCTCATTTTCAGAGAGAGACAGAAACAATTTTCAATTGCTTTTCAGAGAGGGAAGGCCAGCTAAAAAGTGGAAGCAGCGTGTTAGCTCTGTTTAAGACAAGATCCTCTTACTATTACTGTTAAGAAATTGAAGTCATTAAATGAAATTTGGCAGATAACAGTTCTGTTTTAGAAACCAAGTTGTCCATGTGATGACTAGTAGATGTTATCCTTTAGAATTTACTTAGAGATTATGAAGTCTCAGTGGGCTCTTCTTACAGTGTTATGTCCCCTCATCTTATCAAGATCTTCCATTTTTTGTTTCTTTTTTAAGTAACGAAATGGTTACACAGTAAACCATACTATGTGAGGAGGATAGGGAAGAATATTTCTTAACACTATTTTTTTTTTTAAGCTTACCCTGTTCAGTAGTCTGTTGGCATCTCCATTGATCTGTGAGGAAGAAATCAGTCAGGTGAGTAGTAACTTATCTGCTGCAGTTTCCTTAACATCTTCATTTACTGCATGAATGCATCTTTCTATTAAATTCTCCTATATTTTCCTCTTACAAAGCAGTGAAAACCACCTTTTAAGTTACCATTTCTAAAACTAACTTCAGTTAATTCCTATCATAGATGAATGCATTTTAACACAGACTATCTCTAAGAAATATGGTAGTGCTGTACCTCATGGGTACAGGCCATATCAATGTAGGTGCTGCAAATAAGCTCCTTGTTCCTTTCAGAATGGAAATAGTATCATTCCAGGCTATAAGGAAATAATATGCTATTTTTTCAAATGAAAGAGGAAAGGGGTTTTATGATGGGAGTTGGTAGCATTCATAGACAGAGCTTTAAGCTAAGTATGAAGGGGAGAGAGGGTGAAACCAGCGTCACTAGAAAGGAGCCTGAATGTAACATGCCAGTGCTTGTGGGAGAGGAATGTGCTTAGCAAGATCTCATAGTCTTGCGTCTTAGTGAAGGAGGAGGATGACATACCTTTTTGCAGGAAGAACACAAGGGTTGGTGCAAGTTGCTTACTATGGAAACTCCTGTATGGTGAAGAGGGTATTAGGACTTCTCCCACCCAAAAGGTGTCCCAGTTGAGGTGTATTTACAGTAATGCATGCAGCATGGATAACAAACAGGAGGAGCTGGAGGCCGTTGTGCTGTCAGAAAACTATGATATAGTTGCCATTACAGAAACCTGGTGGGATGACTCACTTAGCTGGAGTGCTGTTTTTGATGGCTACCAACTTCTCAAATGAGATAGGCAAGGCAGGAAAAGCTGCGGTGTCACCCTCTATGTTAAGAAAGAATGCAAATATCTGGAAATTAATGATAGTGATAATAGGGTTGAGAGCTTATGAATCAGAATCAAGAGGAAGGCCGGTAAGTCTGGCATTATCATGGGAGTCTGCTACAGGCCATTCAACAATGATGAAGAAATTGACAGAATACATTATAGACAATCGGGTGAGGTCTCTCAGTCTCTACCCATTGTTCTCGTGGAGGACTTCAACTTCCCAGACATCTGCTGGAATTATAATACAGCAGAAAGGGAACAGTCCCAGAGGCTCCTAAATTGTGTGGGAGATAACTTCCTGACACCAATGGTGGGGAAGCCAACAAGGGGAAGCTCACTCCTGGACCTCCTGCTTGTTAAAACGGAAGGTCTTATGGGGGTTGTAAAGGTTGGAGGCTATCTGGGGCAAAGCAATCAAGAAATGATAGATTTTTTGATCCTTATTGAAGCACAGAGGGGAGTCAGCAGAACTGCCACCTTGGACTTCAGGAGGGCAGACTTTGGTCTTTCAGACCACGGTTGAGAAAGTCCCTTGGGAGGTATTTCTGGAGGGCATGGGAGCCCAGGAAGGCTGGGAATACTTTAAGGAAATAATTTTAAAGGTGCAGGAGCTGACCATCCCCAAGTCATGGAAGTCAAGCTGACAGGAAAGGAGACTGCTCTGTCTGAACAGAGACCTTTGGCTGGAACTCAGGAACAAAAGGGAAGCTTATGGTCTTTGGAAGAGGGGGCAAGCAACTTATGAGGATTACAAATACACAGTGAAGCTGTGCAGGGAGAAAATGATGAAGGCCAAAGCCCACCTAGAACTGAACTTGGCCACTAAGTTGAAAGACAACAATAAATATTTCTATAAATACATATTCATATAGATACAGACAGTAAGAGGAGGGCTAGGGGTAACCTCCATCCCTTATTGGATGCAGAGGGGAACCAAGGATCAGGATAAGGCTGAGGTACATATAGCCTTCTTTGCCTCAGTCTTTAATAGTAAGTGTTATTACTCCCTGGGCATGCAGCCCCTTGCACTTGAAGATAGGGATGGAGAACAGAATAGGCCCTGCATAATCCATGATGAGGTAAAAGCATGTTTCGGACCTGCTTTGAAAGCTGGACACTCACAAATCCATGAGGCCAGATGGATTGCACTCTAGAGTGCTGAGGGAGTTGACGGATGCTGTTGCCAAGCCACTCTCCATCATTCTTCAACAGTCCTGGATAAATGGGTATGTCCTGCTGGAATGGAGACTGGCAAATGCGATGCCCACCTTCAAAAAGGTCTGGAAAGATGATCCTGATAGCTACAGACCTAACAGTCTCACCTCTGTGCCAGGGAAGGTTATAGAACAGATAATCTTGAGAGCCAGCATGGATCAATTAAAAGTCAACCAGAGGATCAGGCCCTGTTTGACAAACCTGACTTTGTCCTCTGACGAGGTTTGGTGGATGAAGGTAAGGCTGTCTATGCGATCTACCTGGACTTCAGTAAAGCCTTTGACACTGTCCCCTGCAACATCCTTGTGGAGAAGCTGGCTGTCCATAGTTTGGATGGGCATACACACTGCTGGGTGAAACACTGGCTGGATGGACGGGCCCAAAGGGTTGCGGTCAATGGAGTTAAATCCAGCTGGCGGCCAGTCACGAGTGGTGTCCCCCAGGGCTTGCTACTGGGGCCACTCCTATTCAGCATCTTTAATAATGATCTTGATGAGGGAATTGAGTGTACCCTCAGTAAGTTCGCAGGTGACATCAAATTGGGAGGGAGTGTTGATCTGCCGGTGGGTAGAAAGGCACTACAGAGGGACCTGGACAGACTGGATTGATGAGCAAAGGCAAACTACATGAGTTTGGCCAAGTGCATTTTGATCATAACAATCCCAGGCAGCCCTACAGGCTTGGGGAGGAGTGGCTGGAAGGCTGCCTGAAAGAAAGGGACCTTGGTGTACTGATGGACAGTTGGCTGAATATGAGCCAGCAGTGTGCCCAGGTGACCAAGAAGGCCAGTGGAATCCTGGCTTGTATCAGGAATGGTATGGTGAGCAGGACTAGGGAAGTAATCCTGCCTTTGTACTCAGAACCCCACCTCGGGTATTGTATTCAGTTTTGGGCACCTCAATACAGAAAGGACATTGAGGTGCTGGAGCAGGTCCAAAGAAGGGCAACAAGGCTTGTGAAGGGCTTGGAATATGCGCTATGAGGAGCAACTGAAGAAACTGGAGCTGTTGAGTTTGGGGAAGAGGAGGCTGAGTGGAGACCTTTTTGCTCTCTTCAAATACCTGAAAGCTGACTGCAACGAGGGTGGGGTTGGTCTCTTCTTACTGATGACAGATCACAGGACAAGGGGAAATGGCCTCAAGTTGCTCTAAGGGAGGTTTACTTTAGATATCAGGAAAAGCATCTTTACAGAAAGGGTTGTTAAACACTGGAATAGGCTCCCCGGGGAGGTGGTTGAGTCACCATCCCTGAATGCATTTCAAAACCATTTGGATGTGGTGCTCATGGAGATAATTCAGCAGTGGCTTGCCAGTATTACGGTAGTATGGTTAGGTTGCGTTTGGACATGATAATCTTTAAGGTCTTTTCCAACCTGAGAAATTCTATAATTATATGATTTTGTGTCTGGTGTTTGAATGTTCTAAAGCAGTAGATACTTATCTCAGTCTTTGCTGAAATACCCAGAACTGCACTCTAAAAGGAGGAACTGAAATTTGTTCTATATTTCAATTTACTATGATGTGTTCAAAAGGACTCTTAGCCATTTAACAATCACTTAACACTTAATAATGATGTGATTAGAATATCAAATACTTATTTTCTTAAAAGTATAATTTAATTTCAGGATTTCCTTTATTGGCTTCAAAAATTTTACCAAGATCTTGTACATTTTTTAACTTAGGTAATGCACAGCTTTGATTTCACATTCCTACTGGAATGCTCTTTGGTTTTGCTATTGATATAATGAGGTCCTATTACTGTAAATTGTTGGTCTGATATCTACTAGAGGAAAATCCTCTGAAACTCTTTCTAGACCTAATGATCTCTAATTTGGAAAATGTTCTTTTATCAAATAAATTGTCTAACTTCCATAAGCTAACATCACACTCTTGAGGACCGGTTAATCCTTCACCTGTATAGTCTTCTCATTTGCATCCAGAAATGTGTATGCCTTACTTATAAGTCACTGCACTTTCAAATAATTGTCCTTTACAAACATAAAGAACACAAAATGATTCTCCATGGGTAACAATGTGAACGTGAATATTCATCAGTATAGTAGTTCCTAAACCAAAGTAGTTTCTATAAAGCAAGCAAGAGACATAATAAATTTGAAGTTATTCCTTAACCTAAAACCTTGAAAGAGTGGTATATTCATCATTCTGTGCATAGCAGAACAGTCATCTGCACTACTGTATTCATTATAGTACACATCTGGTTAGTCTCTCTAGCAATCACTTTTATATAAAATGCCAGGAGTAAAAACACTTTTGTAACAGCACCTGGTGCTACAAGTAACATGCACACAATCTGAATGTGAAGCAGTTGCATAAACATTGCAATATTTTTATCTGATCAGAATATGACAGAACAAGGAAAAACAGATGAAAATGTGGTGTGACTTTTGAATACATATTAAGCTGATCATATTTTAACAAATATATATTTATGTGTTTATTTTTAAGTAGCATTGGCAGTGTTAATGTCCCTGTTTCTTACCATCTTAATGAGACAGTTTTTTTTATCTGTAAACCCTTCCACATCTCCATTTTTAAAGTTCCTTCATTGAAGAATAGACAGTTTAGATCTGTTTTCTTGTTCTCAACTCATCTGTTGGCAAAAAAAAAAAAAAAAAAAAAAAAAGATTCAACAAATGAAGAAATTCCCATTTCAAAAATAATATATATATTACATATATACAAATTATGTATGTATATGCGTATATATATTTTTTATGGAAAGTTTGTGATCATATGATGTATTTCCCCTTCACTTTATTACTATACTTTATGATCACTGTTGCTGCAATAGCTTACATTCAACCTTTGGGATTTACATGATTTACATATAGTTAAGAGAGGATAATTAAATGTCCAGTTTCACACATATCCCTACATTTTCATTGCTGTTGTACAACATTTGGCTGGAAGCAGCCAATTCTCAATACTTTATATCTTTTCCTTCCAGAATTTTTATTTGAGCTAGAACAGATTACTCTTGTGCAGGTATACAGAGAAAACAGCGGCCAAGATTGCCAGGAGTCAACCTGTCAATAAGATTTACACGACCTGAAGAAGTAGAGCAGAATTGTGTATGCTGTTCACAAGGAGTCAGAAGTGACTCTTGTTTCAGTATTTATAAATGACTTCCAATATAATTTTTGGTTCAGCTGCCTAAGTATCAAACTCCTTTCAGTTCATCCTCTTGACCAAATCCTGACTGGCATTTTCTATGGGGGTAAAAAACAAACAAAAAACGAAAAAACAACATGGAACGGAATGAAAGTGCTTACAAATCATAAGAAAGAATCACTCTCACATTTCTTATGACGGTATTTTCAGCTGTTCACGTGTCTTTCGGAAGTGTTTCTGTGGAGATCCAGTAAGGCTGACATGAAGGATATGTTGTGTCAAAATAGTGCAATGAAGGTGGCTTCAGCAAAGTGTATTCACAAATTATGTTACAAATTTTACCTAATTTGATCCAGTAATCTAATTGAAAACAGATAAATACATTCCAGTTTCAGTTAGTGAATGGTGCTTCATCCAGTCTCTCTGGTTTTACACATGAACAAGCAAAAAAAGAGTTGCTTCTTCCACTCCATTGGCTCCATAGGAAACTTTCATGGCTATAATCCTAACTCTTAAATCACCTAATGTTACAAAAGCCTCTTATCATTGTTGTGGTTTGGTGATTTTTGTAGTCAGTATTCCACATCAGAACACCATGTGAACCAGTGGGACTTAAAGAATTAATGTTCTGGTTCCTTTTACTGCCTCTTATGGGCATTTGGAGTATACTGATGGGAGGAGAGGGGCGACTTCCCCGGGAGGGCTTGGCACGAAGAGGAAATAGGGTGGAGCTCTGGACAAGACCCCAGAGTCTGCCTCCCTCTGCTGCCCCGGCTCAGCCTTCTCAGCTCACCGCGGAGAAAAGCATGTGCTTCCCTCGCACTATTGTGGTTTGACTCGCATTTTGGATACTCTTCTCTCTTTCATTTTGTTTGATTTAGTTAAATTTAGTAAATTACTGTTCCTTTTCAGATCGTTGCCGGTGTGCTCCTTTTGTTAAACCCATCTACTAGCTCTCTGCCCTTCCCCCTCTCCTGGAGTGTGCGGCCCAGGGCCGGTCGGATCACACAGCAGGCTGTTACTACCCCTTCCTTTTTTTTTTTTTTTTTTTTCCTCACTCTTTTGTCTCTCCTTTTTTTCCCAGGGCCTGTGCCCCCCTGTCACGGACTTATATCTAGGGATAACCCCGTAACAACCATGCTGAGGCTGAAGATGGGAGACCTTCCCCACCTCTCTTGGATCTGGCAGGATTCAAGCACAAAGGTGAGTGAACCTGAGTCAGGGCACGTGGAGCCATTGCTCCCAGCTGCTCAGCCACGAAGAGCAGTAGAGGCCTCCAGAAGCGTGTAACCACCCCAAGCATCTCCATGCCCTTTGGCAGGATGCAGTGCTCTGCAGCAGCCCACCAGAGGTCTCTGGAAGATGTCACCCACCAGAAGGACATCTCTGGCAAAGCTTTTCCTTGGGGCCAAGGCCCCTCCAGAAGAAGTGGGCAGAGACTTACTGAGACAGCAAACTCTTCAGGGGCGCTGCTGAGTTCCCCAGATGGAGAGACTGCCTTAGAGATGTGCCAGACGGTGAAAGCTGTGGGCCGGATTTTTTCCAGCAGCCGGATCACCACATGGCCCTGAGATCCTTGGAAAGCCCAGCAGCTTCCAGGAGAAATATTGGGCTGAGACGAGAAAGACACGTTCATCAGCGGTGAGGCAAGGAGCCAACAGAGCTGGCTGTTCCTGTGGCAAGGAGCACAGACTTTTCCTTCAGTATGGGCTGCCATTCTCCTCATAAATGAACACCAGTCAATGGTCAGGAGGGGAACATCAAACGGTTTGGACAAGACATCTGGAGTCAACCACCTTTCTCTGCTTGCCCAGAGCCAGCAGGGCAGGCCTCCCCAGCATCTGTCACCCCATCACCCTCCCAACACTGTGCTGGAGCTGCAAAGACCAGTTCAGCCTTGGCCCTTCTTAAGGCTGCTCTGGCTAAGCAGGCCAGAGCTGGGGGAATGTCTCTCACAGCTTCTGCAGACCAGCAGACCCGCACAGCTCCTACTATCCAGCCACTCTGGAAGGAGTCCCTCAGAAATGAGGTCTGCCAGCAGGGCTGCCAAGGACCAAGTTCCTCAGCAAACTGCCACCAAGGGATGCGGGCAGGTGGCAGCAGCTGGGCCCAGCTCAGTCCCCTCCTGATTGGAGGGCATGGCTCCCAGTAATGGCAGGTGTCAATAATGTGGGGAAGAGTGCGGGCTGAGCAACATAGCTGGGCCAAAGGACCTAAGCCATTCTAAAACTCTGTGAGACATTTCTCCGATAGAAGGCAGAGCTCGGCACGCTTTGGGGAGTGCCAGACACAAAGCTGAGAGTAGTGAAGCTGTCTNAAAAAAAAAAAAAAAAAAAAAAAGGAGAAAGAGATCTTATATCTGATTCCTTTTAGAGCTAGGATTATCTCAGTTTTTCAGTTCCTTTTCTGTTCCTGGAAGTTTTTGGCAAATTGAAATTTTTGTCTGTATTTTTAGGAAGCTGATCATTATAGGGATGTTCTTTAATCCAATATGCACATTAGAAGACCACATTAAACAGAAAACATTCTGTTATATCATTATAGAGGCTATTATGCTGCCAACAGTTCCTTTACTGCCTTTCATTACAGTGTTTCATAGATACATAATTGTCAAGGAAAGTTTGACATTCAACAGAGAAGTAATTCCAAGATAAACAATGATGCTAAAAATATCTTCTCCTATTGCATAATGAAGTTGAATGCATGCATTGAGCTTTTCCAAGTTAGTCGGGAATAACTACAACAGCGTGGGAATAATACCTTCCTCTACAAAGTGCATCATATTTGAGCTAAGCCAGTGTGAACTGTGTACAAGTTAGAGGGCTTAGGGAAGAATGTGATTGATATTTCTTTTATAAACATAAATAGTAGATAATGGTTGCTTAAAGCCAGAACCTTAATATCTCTAATCCATCATCTGATGGACAAATAAGTGGATACCACAAAAGGAACAACATTAAGTCAGTAACCCCAAGTAAGCTCTTATCAAAGGAACAAGGACAGTCACGCCTTCCCAAACTCAAAGTTGAGATGTAAATGCAGGTATTGATCCCAAACATAGTTTTCCCTAATTTTACTTTTCACAAAATATTTTGTTATTATTATTTTCTAAATTATTTATTTTTATTGTTGTTATTCTTTTTGTATTTCTATCATATTTTTATGGTTTTAAAGTTCAGTGTTTTGTCAACAATTTTGAAATAATTGCGAGCAATAACTCATTTTTATTTGACTTAATATGTTCATTTTAAACATTTCCTAGTTCTAATAAATTAAATAGTCAACTTTGTGTCAGAAATTATTATTCTCACAGTCTTTAAATGATTATATTCTCACATTCTTTAATTTTGTTGTTTTTTGTTGGTTTTTTTTTTTTCAGGACAGTTGTAGATGTCTTGACCTGAGAATAGCAAACATTTAGCATGGACATTCATCATAGGTATTTTAGGTCTTATTAGGGTTTTAAGAGCATTTATCAAGGATATCTGAAAACTGATCAAAAGCTACCAGGACAAAACTGCATTTGGCACACTTTAGAAAGAGACAGTATTTCAAATGTTAATATTTTATTTCACAGGAAAGCTACCACGCATGTGTCGCAATAACAAATGTCAATATTTGACATTTGAAAATGGTATAAGCTTGAAATTTTTATATGAAAGGTGGTTAAAAAAAATAGTATCTAGCATGAACTGTAAACAGTCATTGACCAAAATAAAAAGGAACTGTAATCAGCTTTCAGTGCTAAATATCACTGATTTTATTCTTTACATTCAAAACAGAGATAAATTTAGGAAGAATGAAAAACAGCAGACTCAGTTGGAGCATAACTTTAGGATTTACTGTTCAAGTAAAATGCAACACAATGAAGAAGAATTAGCTTTCTCAAATGGCAGCATTCCTTCTTTTCTGCATCCGTTCTTTTTTTTTTTTTTTTCCAATGATTATATTTCTGAATGTTATATGAATAGGTACAGAAAAATTCTGCTTACAATCACCTCTGGTGCATCTGTATAAACTGACATAAAATACTGACTCATAAAGGTAAAATAACATTTATTCGTTTTTATGGGCATGCATGGTTGTCTAGAATATAATTTTGCATGTCAAATTTATTTACAAATTTATTAAAAATTATATATTTATTTTGTTGATTTATTAATTTATTGGTGAGATTTTAGTTGCTGAAGTGGAATGCCAGCAGAGATTTTCTGCAGCTCTTAATAGAATCAAAGAATAATCCAAATTGTAAGGAACCCACATGGATCACTGGGTTAAACTCTGAAGTCACACAGCGCTACTCAAAACTCAAACCAAATTTCTAAAAGCATTGTCCAAACGCATCTTGAAGTCTGGCCAGCTCAGTGCCATGACAACTTCCTTGGGAAGCCTGTTTCAGTGACCAACCACCCCCCAGTGAACCAAGTGAACCAAGTTTTCCACCCTGACCCTCTCCTCCATGTTGTTTCCTCATGTCCTATCACTGTCACAATAAAGAATGCGTCAGTGTCTGCCCCTTCACTCTTCTCATGAGAAAACTGTAGGCCACCATGAGGCTTCCCCTCAATCTTCTCTGAGCTGAACAAACCAAGTAATTTCAGCCATTCCTCGTAAATAGTCCTTATTGACCCCTCATCATCTTTGTTGACTTCTTTGGATGCTCTCTAGTAGTGTTTTGTCCTTTTTATGTTGTGGTGCTCAAAACTGTACACAGTGTTTGAGGTGTAACTGCACAGAGATGAGTGGGACAACTTTTCCTTGATCGGCTAGGAATGCTGTACTTGATCCACTCCAGAGTACAGTTGGCCATTTTATTGGCCAGTGCACACTGCTGATTCAGGTTCAACTTGCCATCATCCAGAATCTACAGATCACTTTCTGCTCTCCTTGTTCTCTGGTCTGTACACGTCCAGTTTGTCCTGTCCATGGTGCTGAATTCAGCGTTTGTTCTTGTTCAGCTTCATCGTTGCCCAACCCTCCAACTCGTGAACACCTTTGTGCAAGACCTCTCTGCTCTTGAGGGAACCAATAGCTCCTCCCAATTTAGAGCTGTCCTGTCTTCATGTCATTGGTGAAAACACTGAAGAGAATTGGTCCTAAAATGAAGCCCTGGAGAACTCCACTAGTGACTTGTTGCCAGCCTACTGTAATGTCATTTACTATAACCCTTTGAGCCCAACTTATCAGTGTGTGCATTATGTTTTTTGAGCTGTATGTTGAATGTTTCGTCCAGTAGGATATTGTAAGAAGCTGTGTTGAAAGTTTTGCTGAAAACCAAAAAGATGACACCAACTGTCTCGCCTTGGTCAGCTAGGAAAATAATCTTGTTATAAAAGGAGACTAAACAAGACTTCCTCCTCATGATCACATGCTGACTGCAACCAGTGACTGCACACTCTCAGATGCTTTTCAATAACTCTCAGAATAATCTTCTCCCTTATTTCATCAGGCACTGAAATTAGACTAACAGTTACAGACTTATAGTAACTACTGAATTTGTAGCTGTTACTGAAAGTGGCAAAAATATCTGTTTTCTCAGTGCATCTATAGACACATTTGTATTAATTATTATCCAGTTACTAACAGGTTTGTAATTATCAGGATCTTCTTATCCTTCTTGAAAGCTGGGATATGTTCCATTGTCCAGTTGACTGGGACCTCTCCAGATTCTTTAGGCCACTGAAGAATAATTGAGAGAGGTGTTGTGATGACATCTGGCAGCTTTTTGAATCCTGATATGAATCCAGTCAGCCACCACAGACTTATATGCATCTGTCCTGATTTTGCCAGTATTCCATATCATGATATTATGCAGCAAGCTGTCTAATGCTTAAGCACAGTGCCAAGTGCACTTCCTATGTGCTGTGCTTCTAGCAGACTCAGTTATTTTCACATTAGCTCCAGCTCTGGGAGATGTGATTTATGATTCTGAGTGACAGGGAAAGGCTCTCATCCTTCTGGGAGGCCAGCAGTGAGTGCTGGCTGATAAGGACTTGGACTCTCTCTCTCCTGTGTTCGTGTTTTTGTTGTTGTTGTTTTGTTTGTTTGTTTGTTTGTTTTGGCTTATTATTCCTGATTAATCTGTATTATCTCACATTACTTTTTAATAAATTAGTTTCTCCTATCTCATCTTCCTTTCCTCAATTCTCCCAAGGGGAGGGAGGGGCTATAGCATGATTAACTCTTCAAACCATGACAGCATCCAGCTGGAGCAGCAAATCACACAGGTTTGTAGCTGTTTGAGAGTTTATTATTACCATAGTCACAGACCTCCAACTCAGGATAATAAAGGCCCCAGGGCCCATCACTGCTGTTGAAGACAGAGAAGACATCTCTGCTTTATACATCTGTATCTGTGAGGAGACCATCCTCATAAAGAAACCAACAAATGTTATCTTTGCTTCTCCTTATTTTAAAAAGCTTTTCTTGTTGTTTCCCTCAGTATTCGAGAGCTTCAACTCAAACTGAGTTTTGGTCACACAGTTTTTCTCCCCATAATGTTTTAAGAGAATATAAATTATCATTCTGATGATAAAGAATGTTTCTACTGTTTCAATAAATGTATGCCTTGCAACATACTGGAATGCACTGATCAACTCACTGCATTTGACCTGACTTACTGAGTAACAGTATGCTTGCAGGTCATCTTGCTACACTCTTCTAAACATTTTACAAGATAGTTTTTTCAGTGACTGTGTATCTGAGGAAAAGCAAACAATACGAGAAAGTCAATATACATCTCGTAGGTTGGTACTATAAATTCCTTGTCCGTTATCCTGTTTTGAGCATTTAATAGAAAGTATATTTGGCTGTGTCACAATTCTTTAAGCCTCACATATAAGCCACAGAGAGTTTTGCATGTAGCAAAACCAACTGCCTTAGTAAAAGCATCTCATTTCTTCACCAACTGGAAAAATACCAAATATGTGTGCTTGAGGCACAAGATCTCTGTGCAATTTGTGACATTTCACAGCTTACTTAGTCAGTCTGGGCTAAATTTTGTCTAGAGAAAGTTTGCTCAGGTTTCACTTCATAAGGTTTCATCTCATGGACCCATGTTCCAGGACAGAGGGAAGGGGGGAAAAGAAGAAAAGGTAAGGAGATGGTATTAAGAACAAAACAGTGACAGTGAGCTAAGGGAGAAAACTAATTTACTAAATATGATAGTGGAATGCAAGGTAACATAATATAATACAATATAATTGGAATTGAGACTAACAAATAAAATTAAAAAAAAAACAAGAGAGAATGTTCAAAACTGAAGGCCTTACTCTAAAGCTGAAGGTGAGATGGCTAGGAAGCACACACCACAGAAATGAGCAGTAAGAGAAGGGCATTCTCATGACTTGTGAGCAGGTTTTCCTTTCCTTTTAAATAGAAAATATTTAAATGATACTGACTCTCTCAGGATCATGCTCTTGGTGTGGATCATCAGGAATGAATTTGGGGCCATGTAATATTACCACCACAACGCATTCTCTCAGATAATGGATGCCTTTTTCCATAGTAGTCCATTTCTTTATCTCAGGCATTAGAACATCTTTGAAGGGTTATTTTTCCTATACAGCCAATAACATCCACTTCCAAAGGGTGAAGGCCTCAACCTGGTATCTACTATTACCTCTGTCAATGGCTGAATCATTAGCAATGCTTCCCAGTTAGCCAGCTTCACTACTATCTGTTGTACATTGTTGGCCCCATTGTCCCAGTATTGAAGTAACTAGGTGATAATGGGTTTATTTTTGTGCTGTGAAAAATATTGTCTCAAACCTTAAGTCATTTTCAGAAGTTGAGTGGTAATGGTGACAATTTCTTCCCCACCTTCTTCTCTTTTAGTTTTTGCTGTTGCCTTCCTCGCTGCCTGTGACAGTTGTCTTGTTGAGCGTCACTCCCCTGGATCTTCTTCCTCTCCTTTCTCCTTCTCTTTCTCTCATTCTAAACAAGGCTACATTTGTTTCAGTTTCTGTCCTCGCACAGGGGCAACTGACATTCTTACTGGTACCTCCTGTAATTGATCAGGTTGCTCAGTTTCAATGGTCTTTTTCTCTAGCTTGACTTGGATGCTGTCTCATTTTGATTGGAGGGTGTCTCAGTCAGATTGGAGGGTGTCTCGCTCAAATTGGAGATTCTCTCTCTCGGATTGGAGATTCTTTCTCTCAGCTTGGAGATTTTTCCTTTCAGCTTGGAGACTTTCTTCTCAGTTTGGAGACTCTCTTGCTTAGTCTATAGATCCTGTTTCTCAACTAGAAGACTCCCTTTCTGGACCCAGAGGTGCTCCCTCTCAGTTTGGACTCTCTCCTAGAAACTCTCCCTTTCAGCTTGGAGACTCTCTTGTTCAGTTTCGGAGTCTTTCTCCCTCTCTGGGATAGTATTAAATAAGGCCTGGTAGGCATAAACCAGGCCCCAAATAATTTGTGTCTCTTCAAATCTGCCTGAGCTGCAACATCCCTGTCTCAAATACCTGCTTAAGTTCTTTGGATATTGCAGGTGTTCAGGAGTAAAATTCCATGACTTCGGCGATGCCCATCTCTCTTAAAGTCTCTCCCAAGTCCCTCCACACTCCCTGCCACTCAGGCTTTGGGGAACGCTTCCTCAAATATTATAAACACAAATACTGAGTAAAATGATGAGGGTACACCCAGGGAGATTGTTAATATGATCATTGAATGAGCATTCAAAAAATGTATTAGGGGTTCAAGGGAGAGACTGGAACCCTGTTTAAAAATCACACAATCTGTAAAATTAGCAGCTCCCTCTGAGATGTAGGTTTCAATGCCCAACTCATGCCACATTGTATGCAGACAGCAGATAGGTATTTCCATCAGTGTTTTTAATTTCTCGTATGTACAGATGATAGCTCCAAAGAGCAGAGTGGTGGATTTAACAAAGGCCCACTATGTTCTGAGCATTAAGAGAAAAACAGTGGAATGCAATCTCTTGAATAACAGTTTTACAAGAGAAGGAAAATACATTTTTTTCTTTACAAAAGCAAGTTAGCAAGGTGCCAAAAAACAAACAAACAAAAAAAAGTATGCGCAGCACTCAGAGAGTTTACAAATATCCCAAAGTATTGGCAGTCCACCTTGACTTCAAGGCCTTGTTTGCAGTATAAGTCCTGCAGTACTGATAAGCCTTCTAATGAATCTCTCTGAGAGTACAGAGAGACTGGTTCTAAAAGTATGTATTTCCCAGCCAATGCACCAATAAATGTCAATAGTTTCAAGCTGGTTTGGCCTGATTCCACTAAATGGGGTGGGGGACTCATGGGCTCATGCTCCAGGAGAGAGGGAAGAGGGAAAAGGGGGAAATACAGGGAGATGGGCCTAAGAACAAAACAGTGGCAATGAGCTGAGGGAGAAAACTAATTTACTAAATATGATATCAAAATGCAAGATAGCACAATATAATATAATACCATATAACTGGAATCGAGGCTAATAAATCAAATAAGATGAGAGTGAGTGCACAAAGTTGAAGGCATTACTTTAATGCTGAAGGCGAGACAGCTAGAGAACACACACTGCGGTCATGAGCAATAAGAGAAGGGATGTCTCATGACTCGTGATGGTTTTTATTTCCCTCTAAACAGAAAATGGAAGTGGAACAGTGCAAGTCTTCTCAGATATGTAGTTCTTCTTCTCTTCTGAGAACAAGATACCCAGAAAAATCGACAATCCATAGAAATGGAGCATTAATTCTTTAACTCCCATTGCACAACATGATTTTATGACATGGAATACTGATAACAAAAATCATAAAATCATAACAAACAAACAGTGAATACGCTGTAACGATGCAAATGAAAGAATGCTCAAATATTTCCCTGATTCTTGTTCCCTTAATTTTATTATACATACCAAAATAGATTTTTATTTTTAATTAGTGAGTTTTGAGGCTGCTAGTGTCAATAGGAAACATATTTGAATGAGGGGCCCAGAACTGGACACAGTACTCAAGGTGCGGCCTCACCAGAGCTGAGTACAGGGGGACAATTACTTCCCTGCTCCTGCTGGTCACACTACTTCTGATACAAGCCAGGATGCCATTGGCCTTCTTGGCCACCCAGGCACACTGCTGGCTCATGTTCAGCCGAGTGTCAACCAACACCCCCAGGTCCATTTCCTCTACACAGTCTTNCGTGGCTTATCTAGGGATAAGCCCGTGACAATCATTTTAAAAATAAATAAATAATAATAATAATAAAAATATTGCAGTCACGAAATGAGAAAGAAATAGAACTTGTGACAAACTAAACCTTTTTCTAGGTATGTCATTGGGCCATAAGGAAGTAAAATGCTTATGTAGTACGCTCGCGCTTGTACAAAAAATAAATCTGATTTATCATGTGATATTTCTTCAAGATTATCAATGCAGTATTCACAAGCGATTCTCAACTGTGTAGACATATTAATTTGCTTGTAAATGGTCTAGACAATGTACTTCTCAGGGATATGGTTATCCTATTCACCAGGCTACAGTCTGCAACTCATGGACCGATAGCCCATTAAAGACACACCTGGCGGCTCCTGCATTAGTTAGTCCAATGACAACGTGTCACAGTCCTGTAAGTATAACTCCACAACATTAATTTTGTGTAGATCTCACTGGCTGGTGCAACAGTCCTGCTTAGCCAATGGAGACACTGAACATCATGACAAAGAATATAAGAGTTCAACCTTTTCTATTTTCAAGCTATGACTCATCAGATAAAGATTAATCATTAAATGGTATTTTCCCTTTGCAAGTGGCACTTCGGGTCTTCTTACAGTTACATTTTTTTGAGTAAATTTGAATAGAATCACAGAAGGCATAAGAAGACCTAATACAAATCATAGTGGTGAGTAGGTAAAGAAATCCTTTACATCTTTAGATAAAACATATATATTTTTAATTTTCCAAAATTTTTGAAAATAATTTAAATATCTCAACCTCAGAAAAGAAAAAGCAGACATTATGAACTAAAGAAAACAAATCAGCGTTTTATCTTCATTTGAGAAGATAATCAAGTTAAAGAATTTACTGTTAAGAAACTAAGTATTAACATATTAAACCAAATTCTGTCATTCCTCCGTTACAACTTTTAGCATTTTCTTTATTAAAGAAGAAATTTTGAAAAAAGTACACTTGGTCTGTCAATCTAATTCTCTTGTTTAATGGACTTGTTGATCGTAGTTTGATAGTAACAGACGATTCTTAAGTACCTAAAAACTAGGTAGGATAATCAAGGACCATTTAAATTAAAACAGTAAAATTAAGACCAATCTCACAGATTATTAGAAGAGCACAGAGAGTAAACATGACGTATTGCTCAATTGTTATGCCACATATTAAATATTTCCAAGTAAGATAATTTTGCATATGAAGAAAAATGATGCATTTTTCGACAGATTNGGATAACTGATCTGACCTTTAAAGACAGACGTAAAGAAGGCATTCAGGACCTCTGCCTTTTCCTTATCCCCAGTAGTCATATTCCCAGCCTCATCCAGTAAAGAATGGAGATTCTCCTTAGTCCTCCTCTTACTGTTGATATATTTGTAAAAGGGTTTCTTGTTTCTTTTTATCCCAGCGGCCAGGTTGAGTTCGAGCTGGGCTTATCAGCTCACTCTCTCACTCACTCTCATCTTATTTGATTTATTAGCCTCGATTCCAGTTATATGGTATTATATTATATTGTGCTATCTTGCATTTTGATCAGTTACTTGGATTTTCATTTTTTGTTTGTTATTGTTGTCGTCTTGTTTTCATTTATGTGATATGTTCCCTTTTTTTCTTTTGTTCACCACTCTATTGCCTTAAAGGAAAACACACTGACGAATGCAAAATACACAATGTAAGTGCTTCATTATAGGATATTTGATAAAGTCTCATTTCTCTTAGAAGAAAATATATATAAAAAATAGTAACTTACCTCATTTTTTATTTTACATGCAATAGAAATATTTTTCACAAATTTGAGAGGTCAAGTAACTGATTGCACTGTGATTCTTTTCTCTGAAATGAGCATTCTGAGCATGTTCTAACCAAATATTTGCAATTGAGTACCTTGTCGACTTTCATCAGAATTTTCATTCCAAGGAGTGTTAATGTGTAATGTTATATTTCATGCTACTAGAGTTTTGTCTCCACTAATCATATTTTTGTACTTTGTTAGCATTAAAATTCTGGCCAAAAACCCCCCCCACAAACAAACAAACAAACAAAAACCCTGAAACTTTAGCTATTTTGGACAAAACAATATTCATAAGACAGACAGACAAACTTGATTGGACAATAGTTAAGTCACCTTTCATTTATAGGCAGAAAAGACTGAGGGTTTTCACTGCAAGCAAAATTTCTTTCTTATATTTACTCCAGAAAGTCTTATGCATTTTTGACAACTTAATAGCAGGGAAAACATTTTGAAATATAGAAGTTTTTAAGTAAAAAACAAAACAAATGGAATTCATCAATTTGTGATGAAGCCTAATATGAAGATCATCTACAATACAAAATCAGTACTAAATCTGGTGGAATCTAATCTGATGTTTTAAAAAGTAAATGTGAAAAATATAACATTGAAAGACTAATTCTGAAAGCATTCAAATTTTGGGGGGGAAAAGCAGGGGAACTGACTTTCTTTTCTAGATAATGTGAAAGCTATAGGTGGCTAAAAGAAACAATAAACTCAACCATATTTGAATTAACACCTTAAAATTGCCTGTGTATAAAAGAGCTGGCCTAAAGCCATTTGCTAAGTTTTTAAAAGCAATGTTCATTGCAAAAATCTATTTGAAGACTGCTGGTAGCAAATGCTGACTGGTTTCAAAATAGGACTTCTAAAGCAGGCAGAAAATAAAACTTTGTGAGGAACTTCACCACATGAGGATACAATTAAAGTGCTCTTAAAATAATAATATAAGCAATATAAAGATTTTTGGGCAAACAAATAGCCAGGATATTATTTAACAAGATATCTAACTAAGGCAATTAGAAACTATTCATTTTGCTGTCAGGCTTTATACTGTACTTGCTAACAACGTAATATTTTTTCAGGAGTAAAGATGGGAATAAAAAGCACTCAATTTGTTTTGAATCTTCCTAGTGCATTCCTTGGTGTCCATCATGACAGGAACAAAATGAAAATACATAGAAGCTGTTTATTATGGTGTAGTTTCTGTGAATTCTGTAATTAGTAGAACTTTACAAGTTTCCTAACTTAATTTTTTTTCTGTCTCACTGTAAAAAATAGAAGTAAAGTTTGTATTCTTTCTTAACTATCAAGTGCTCCAACAATCCCAATGTTCTGCAGTTTTGTTTTTTTTTTAATCTGGAATACCTTTGGGGAATTTTGGATTAAAAAAACCAACCAAACAAACAACAACAACAACAACAACAACAAAAAACACTGCTCTGTGAGTTTTATATCTTTCTATTAATTCAAACAGCTTTCCTACAGAATGTAGGCAATTGATGGTTACCTGAACTAAAATATTAGCTTTTGAAGGCCAAATTAAGGTGGCTCTTTGACCAAAGGGGAAATATCAAGATTCTCTAGTGATTCAGAAATATATTTATTTGTGGTTTCTGCCTAAAAATGCATGTACAGAATTTTCACTGGTCACATTTTTTTTTATTTTTTTTTTTCTCTAAGCACCTAGACTTTTGGTTTTGGTTATACTCAGAATCAATCACCACTGACAGAGAAGATCAATCCATATATTAAGCTTAACTTAAATAAAACCAGATGCAAACACTACTGCCATTAAAAGTAAAGGAAATACCTGATTATGAGATATTCAGAAGAGGAAGAGGATAATTCCCCTTTTGCCATCTGCATTATTGAAACTAACAACAAAAAAAAAGTTATAAACTGTACTGAACAAGAAAAGTGCAGGGGAAGAGGAATGGATTACAATTCTCCTATACTGTTCTAATTTGTCTCTCAACTGTTGTCTATTCTAACCAGCCTCATATATGTATGGATTTCAAAACTTTACTGTTCAGGGATCTGTAGACTTTGAATCTTTGGGTTTATATGCACAATGAGCATGCATGCTTTGTAATTTTGTCTTTTGGTCCAGGCATTTAAGTGCAACAAATTCCAGTCTCCAACTTGTTGCTAATTTTTTAACTGAACACAGACTGCTAATATTGCCCAGATTGACATAACAACCTAAACATTAAAGTAGAAATATTGAATCCACAAAAAGTTCAGACAGCTGAAAGACATCAGAAAATTTCAGCTCAATCATTGCATTTAGTGGGTATCAATATTACAGTCAGGATTCTACTCCAACACCTGTATTTTAATATATTTTATACTTACTGACATATGACCATAAAGTATTCAATGAGGCACTGCCAATATTAGAGGAAAAACTGAGAAGAAAAAAAAAAAAAAAAAGAGAGA
>JACDJE010000637.1:46631-68443 GCA_016647715.1 Pavo muticus | reverse complement strand
CTTCCCCCCCCCAAGGTGAATACTTAATACAAAAGTTCCTTTTGTATTAAATCAGGACCTGGGGGTCTTCACAGATGAAAAACTTAACATGAGCCAGCAGTGTGCTCTTGCAGCTCAAAAGGAAATGGTGTCCTGGGCTCTATCAGAAGAGGGGTAGCCAGCAAGGACAGGGAGGTGATTGTTCCTCTCTACTCTGCTCTTGTGAGGCCCCATCTATAGTACTGTGTCCAGGTCTGGAGCCTTCAGTACAAGAAAGACAGAGAGCTGTTGGAAAGGGTCCAGAGGAGGGCCACAAAGATGATCAGGGGGCTGGAGCACCTCCCCTACGAACACAGGCAGAGGGAGCTGGGCTTGTTCAGCCCGGAGAAAAGAAGGCTGCAGGGTGACCTAATTGCAGCCTTTCAGTACCTAAAGGGAGCCTATAAACAGGAGGGGAGTCAACTCTTTGAAAGGGTTGATAACAGCAGGACAAGGAGAAATGGTTTTAAGTTGAAGTAGGGAAGATTTAGGTTGGATGTCAGGGGGATGTTCTTTACTATGAGAGTGGTAGGGTGCTAGAATAGGCTGCCCAGAGAGGTTGTGGATGCCCCGTCCCTGGAGGTGTTCAAGACCAGGTTGGATGGGGCCCTGGGCAGCCTGGTTTAGTATTAAATGGGGAGGTTGGTGGCCCTGCCTGTGGCAGGGGGGTTGGAGATTCATGATCCTCGAAGTCCCTTCCAACCTGGGCCATTCTGTGATTCTGTGTGATTCTCTGATTCTTTTTCCTTTTCCTTTTCCTTTTCCTTTTCCTTTTCCTTTTCCTTTCTTTTTGCTGGAAAAACAAACTCCTTGAAATCCGAGAGTAATATTAACACAACATAACTATAAAAACAAGCAAACAAAAGTGCAAACAAACAAACAAAAACAAATAGTTTCATAAACTGTATGGAGTTATATTCCCAATCATCACTGTTTAAGGAATTAAATTTTTATGTGGAAAAAATTGCATATGATTTCAAATTTCTTTGAGGTGATTTCAAACCTGTCTTCCCAAAATATATGAAACAGAAAATGATGAACTACAAGAGAAGTTATATTTCAAGCATTCATAACTGCCAGAATAGAAAAACAGCATTATAATTGCAGATCCATCTTCTACTCCAAGGTCCTCACAGATCAAGGGAAAACCACACTCTGAGACAAATTAATAATGCATTTCCACAAGTGTTTACATAAGCAGGCTGTAGTGGGAAATGCTAAGTCATGGCTTGAAACAGTGATTGAGTACCTGGTAGGAAGGCAGGGACAACTAAGTGGAGCTCAGGTACATACAACATCAAATTGTACCACTATACTGATGATCACTCATTCAGTCCAGTCTGGCATTAAGAAAGGGAGTAGATTCATTAACTACTCATTTACAAGAGAAAGAGTAGGCTATAAACCTACAGAAGGTGCAAGGATCAGGCCTGTTTGGCCTTGATGTAGTTTGATTAGGAAAGACCAAAGTACTAGTCAGTGCAATAATAGACAAGGTTCAGGTGTTCCCAGTCCCTACCGTGCAAAGGCAGCTGCAAGACTTTTGGGGTATATTGGAATACCGGTGTTCATTTATACCCCACTTAGCACAGCTGCTGAGGCCTCTATATAGGCTCACAAAGAAAGGCCAAAAATGGGACTGGAGGAGAACGTAATGAGAGGCCTTCCAGCAAGAAAAACTAGCTGTTAAACAGGCCCAGGCACTGGGTATATTTGANGGTAAACTTATTTTACTAACTATGATATAATACAATCTAATTGAAATTGAGACTAGTAAATCAAATAAAATAGGAGAGAGAGAGAGTTTTCAGAGCACCTGAAAAACTTCCAGCGTTCTTTGGCAGTCGGAGAAGAAGAGAGAGACTCCCCTCTGGGGGGGATGATCCCATGACCTCCATAACATACAGGGACAGGTACCTGGGTAGAGTTTTAACGCTTTAATTCCCAGTGCACTACATGATGTTATGATGTGGAATACTGAAAACCAAAAATCACAAAACCACGACACCAATAAATAAGAAACACACAATCCCAATTATTATAAGGGTTGGTTGCTATTTTCTGCCCTGGGATGTGGCTGAAAATATTGTGCTGAAACACACGTAGGGCCAGTCCCTATGGAAACACGAGCATATCCACAACCCCAGGTTATCAATGATAAGGGACCTTCCCAGTGCCCTGTCACCATATTCTGAATGTTAACCATTGGCATTCCTTGAGCATTGGGGAGGCCCCAAAATGACGATCTACATGAGTTGTATCTGTATCGTGATTCAAAAAATTCAGCGCAAGCAAAGTCTTACATAATCTTTCTTGTGGCGTGTCTCCCGTATACCCCTTTTTGGTTTATTAAGGATCCATTTCAATGTTTGATGAGCACGCTCAATGATAGCTTGTCCAGTGGGAGAATGAGGAATGACTGTAATATGTCTAACCCCTCATTCTTGGAGGAAAGTTTGACTAGCCTTAGATGTATTTGCAGGTCCATTATCTGTTTTTATAGCATCTGGGATCCCCATAGCAGCATAAGCAGATAACCAATGTTTACAGGTGTTGCGACTGTGTTTACCTGTATGTGCTGTGACAAATATGTAAGAAGAATGAGTATCTATTGTTACACGCACACATTTTAGACGGCCAAATTCAGGAATGTGAGTGACATCTACCACAGTTGAAAAGGTGTTGTGCCACGGGGATTTGTCCCTGTTTGAGGCAAAGGGGCAATTGCCTGGCAATCTGGGCATGTTAGAATAATGTTATGGGCTTGATCCCTGTCAGCTGGAATTGTTTTTGTAAGGCTCTCCTATTCTGATGGACAAATTGGTGGGAGAGTGGCACTTGCTGAAATAATTGCAGGGTAGCAAAGGCGACTGTGGCTTGTTCAGCCTTACGTTAAAGGACCAGGCAACATAGTGTGTGATCAAATATGTATAATAAAACAAGGAAGAGTACGGTGAGAGACATAATGCAAAACTCGCTTGAGCTGTGCAAACAAGGCAGGGTTGTTGACTTCCTTAAGAAAAGATCCTTCTATTCACTGAATGTACCTGTAACATACAAAGAGTCAGTTATTATATTAAGCTTTTGTTCTGCAAAAATTTGAAAAGCTCAAGCTACCGCAGCAAATTCTACAATTTGAGGCAATCCATCGACAGTATGTACGCCTTTCTGCCACTGTGTAGAAGTTGCTTGCCAGAGAACCACTGCTCGGTGTGCCTTTCCAGAGCCATCTGTAAATACAGTAACAGCATTAGGTATTGGAACAGGTAAAAGCAAAATATTAGTAGTAAGCAACAGATCACTCAAATTATGAAGTAACTGATGTCTGGGGGTCTGAGTGGAGATTTGTCCAGTATAATCTGCCATAGCAGTTTGTAAAGCAAGCAACTGTGCAAGCATCCAAACTTTTTTTAGTAGCAGTTATGTAGATGCAGTCAGGGTCAAGAGCTCGTAAAATTTGTAGATGATGTCGACCTCGCTGTATTAGCATTGCAAACATCTTCACTCATGATGTAATGTTTTTTGAAAGTGTATGTGGTAAGAATATCCATTCAAGGATAATGAGAGGATCTTTTCTTGAAGTATCCCGTTGACATAACAAGCTATATGGCTGATATCAGTTTGATATTATTATATAGAGATTCTGGAAGTGATAAACAAACAGGATGGCTATATCGATGTTGCAATGATGTTATTACAGATTCTAGGCATTGTAGAGCTTCTGGTGTTAATTGTTTTTTAGAGGTTAGATCCGAGTCTCCTTTGAGTAGCTGGAATAGAGGGTGCAGCTCTTGAGTAGTAATACCCAAAAGCGGTCACAACCAGTTGATGGTTCCTAATAATTTTTACAGATCATTTAATGTCTGCACATGAGGCACTATTTTGAGGATCTGTGGCTGAATGATGTGAGACGTAATTTTCCATCCTAAATATTTCCATGGAGAACTAAGCTGCACCTTTTCTTCTGCTATTTGTAAACCAACAGATTGGACTGCCTGCTGGACAAGCAGTAAAGCATCCTTTTGACTCTCTTCCTGTTCTGCTGCTATTAATGTATCATCCATGTAATGAACAATTAGGACGTGAGGTCTAGCTTTTTGTACTGGTTGCAATGCATTTGCCACCGTCAATTGGCATATTGTTGTGCTATTAAGCATTCCTTGTGGTAAAGCAGTCCAGTGATACCACCGAGCAGGACTTTGTTGGTTGACAGAGGGCACTGAGAAAGCGATTCGTGGTGCATCTTTTGGATGAAGTCGAATGGTAAAAAAACAGTCTTTTAAATCAATGACCACTATAGACCAATTTGAAGGTAACATTGAAGGCAGAGGAAGACCAGGTTGCAACACCCCCATGGGCTCAATTACTGTATTGACAGGGTCCTGTAAAAGCCTCCACTTTCCGCTCTTCTTGAGAACAACAAAGACTGGAGTAGTCCAAGAGCTGGTAGTGGGCATTATGTTACCAGCAGCTAGTTGTTCTTGAACTAGCTCATGTAAATGCAGCAACTTCTCCTTTGTTAAGGGCCACTAATCTACCCAAATAGGTTGTTCTGTTTTTCAAGCTAGGGGTATAGGTTGCTGCCAATCAATGGCCCTCATTGAAAATTTGTCTGCAAAATCATGCCCCACTGACATAAAAGATCACAACCCCACAAAGTACAGGGAACCGGCAAGATGTAAGGAGCAGCGTGAGCAATGCGACCATCAGGCCCTTCAAAAGATAAAATTCCGGCACTTTGTTAGGGCTGCTGCAAGCCCCCAACTCCTACAATAGCAGAATTAGGGTATTTTAGTGGCCACATTCACTTGACTTAATGATGGTAACATCAGCTCCCTATCCACTAGACCTAAGAACAGTCAGCCATTTACTAAGCACAGTAATAATGGTTTGTCTTTTGACACTTGTGCAGTCCATAGCATGGCAGTTTTGTCTGTGCTCCCAAATCCACCAGTTTGGTCCCTGATGCCAAATTCAGCCACAGAATGAAAAGAGACTAATTGTGCTATTTTCTGGCCTTTGAGAATAAAGCAGGGCGGGAGGGCATCCATGCCATTATCTTAATGTCCCCGGTATGGTCAGCATCTATAAATCCTGGTAAAACAAAAAGTCCCATCCGTGTTACAGAAGAATATACTAACAAGAGGTCACTATGCCTGTCCCCAAGGGGGCCCATTACACCTGTTAGAATAAGAGTCATGGTGCTATCAGTCAGCGTAATTGACTGGGCAGTGGTCAAATCCACTCCTGCGGTACCGGCAGTGGCTGGTCTGAGCTGGCAAGGAAATAGCTGGCTAATTCAGGACCGTATTTGTTGTCATAGCATGCAGTCTCATGCTCTTCTTCCCGTTTCCTGGCAGATCAAAGGGCCATGCAGCAACAGGGAGTTTGACTGGCATTCTCTCATCCAGTGTAGCCCCTTCCCACACCAGGGGCAGGGTCAAGTTGGAATAGCACAAGCATTTTTATTTGCTTGCTTAGGCTATTTATAGTCCCTTTGTACATGACCAGGATCCCCACAATTGTAATACTTCATTTTTTGATCTGTCCCTGCATTGAGTCGGGATGCCAGCATGTTTGCCAGCAAGGCCATTTTATGACTTTCTGTGCCTACACCTTGACAGGCTTCGATTATGCCAGTAATGGATGGATCTGCATTCTTTAAGGACTGTAAAACCTTTCAACAATCTGCATTTGCATTTTCTACTGCTAATTGTTTAAGCAAAGCATCCTGGGTGGCTTGATTTTCTACTAACGTATTTTGTAAATGGTCAAGAAATTTAATGTAGGGATCAGTTGTCCCCTGCTTAATTGATGTAAATGAGGAATTAGACCAATTAGTATCAGGTATCTGACGGATAGCATGCAACACCAAAGTCTTAACTTGTTCAAGGCATTGCCTATCCATCTGTGCCTGGGCCTGAGGTGTTCCCTAGACCCCCTCCCCCATAAGTTCCTCCATGCCAATATGATTTAAGTTATTCAAATTATTCATAGTCTGGATGGTAGCCTGCTCTTGGTATTCAGTCATATACACAGTGTATTGAATGGGAGACAGGATCATTCATAACAAAATTTTCCAATCATGAGGGGTCATAACATAACTGTCACCAATTGCAACCAAAAGATCATACGTAAAGGAAGACTGAATTCCATAATCTCTCACTGACTTCCTTAGCTCCTTCACCATCTCATAAGGCAGGAATTCCCACCAGGAGGGCTGATTTGCATGATACAACACAGGAAAGGCTTGCAACATATCAGCATCACCTCATAATACTGCTGCCCTAAAGCAACATAGTACGCTGTAGAAAATTTTTTCCTTCCCGCTCCCTTCAAATTATCAAGAGGTTCAAAGGTTTGGTTTGTCCTCCGGATCTACTGGACTAGGATCAAAAAGATCCTCTGATTCCAGTCCATCCTTGTCTTTTCAGGGGTGGGTGAAAGATCTGACCCACCTTCCTAAGATGGGGGTGGCTCAAGCACAGACAGTGGCACAACAGGTTGTCTATCTCAGCCAGAGGAGTAGTCTGTCTCTATCAGCACTGAAAGAACTTCAGAAGATCTTAGGCCTGGTGACGTATCACAGTGATGTGCCGAAAGAAACACTGGTCACTCCACCAGAGAAGAGTCCCGTTCAGGAAGGGAAGTATCCCATTCCTGAAGATGCCTGGTACATGTATGGGTCCAGCAAGGGCAACCTGAGCAAGTGGAGAGCAGTAGCATACCAACCCTTGACTGAAACAATCTGGTTTGAAGAGTGGCATTGCCATATGCCCCAGCCAAATCCATCCTGAGTTACATGGACATCTAGTTTGGCTGGAAGGGTAGGATCAAATATACCCAGTGCCTGGGCCTGTTTAACAGCTAGTTTTTCTTGCTGGAAGGCCTCTCATTACGTTCTCCTCCAGTCCCATTTTTGGCCTTTCTTTGTGAGCCTATATAGAGGCCTCAGCAGCTGTGCTAAGTGGGGTATAAATGAACACCGGTATTCCAATATACCCCAAAAGTCTTGCAGCTGCCTTTGCACGGTAGGGACTGGGAACACCTCAACCTTGTCTATTATTGCACTGAGTAGTAATTTGGTCTTTCCTAATCAAACTACATCCAGGCCAAACAGGCCTGATCCTTGCACCTTCTGTAGGTTTATAGCCCACCATTTCTCTTGTAAATGAGTAGTTATTGAATCAGCTGCCTTTTCTAATGCATTTTCCAATTACACGTTTCTGCTTTATATGCATTTCCGTGTTTTACACCAATTTGTCAAACTGCCCCTCTGCTGCCATCTTTTGCACAGCAACAAAATGTAATACAATATGTTGGGAAGGCTCAATCTCTACTGCCATACAATCAACATTTGCCTCATATGTTGTGGGCCAACATAATAAAATATGAGGCATTACTTTCGGAACATCTCTTGTATATTCCTGAATAGCTATGTCTTGCTGGAAATTCTTGTTTCATCAAACTCTAAAACTCAAAACAATTGCCAGCCTAGAGAAATTAAAGATCCTAATGCTTACAATGAAGAAAGTATGACAATGTAAGTCCTTTTATATTTCCTAAAAGTATCTTTTTAATTTTCCCTTGCAGTCTTTGTTAGTACCTCCACTGAATTAAGTAGTAGTATCATTTTTAACATGGTTTTCTTCATGAACTTAGATAAAACTTAACGTAGTTGAACAGTCCCAAGGGTCTCAGTCTTTCCTCATGAGAGAGATGCTCCTAGACCCTGATCTTTTCAGTGGCCCTCTACTGGGCTCTCTCTAGAAGATCCCTGTCTTTTTTGAGCTGGGGAGACCAGAACTAGGTACAGTATTCCGGATGTGTCCTCATCAGGGCAGAGTAGAAGAGGAGGATCACCTCCCTTGATCTGCTAGCCACGCTCTTTTTAATGCAATCTAGGATACCACTGGCCTTCTTAGACACAAAAGTACACTGCTGGGTCATGGCCAAGCTGTTGTCTACCAGGACCCCTCAGTCCTTCACAGAGCTCCTTTCCAGCAGGTCAGGCCTAACCTACACTGATGCATGCAATTATTATTCCCAGCTGCAAGACTCTACACTTGCTGTAGTTGAAACAAATCAGGCTCCTCTCTGCTCAACTCCTTTGAGCAAATTTATGGTGTGTCAGCCACTCCTCTCAACTTCATAGTATTATCAGCAACTCCTCTCAACTTCATACTATTAGCAAAAATTCTGAGGGTGGACTCCATCCCATCATCCAGATCACTGATGAAGATGCTGAGCAAGATTGGACCCAGGGGAATACAATTAGTTATAGGACTCTGACTAGACTTTGCACTGTTGATCACAACCCTCTGAGCTTTGCCAGTCAGCTAGTTTTCAATCTTAACCTCACCATTTGCTCACCTGTGTCACATTTCCTGAGGTTGATTAATAGAATGCAGTAGAAGATAGTTTCAGACTTCTTGCTGAAGTCAAAGTACAGAACAACCACAGCTCTCCCTTCGTCTGTCCAGCCAGTGATGATGTCATAGAAGGCTACCAGTTTGAGTGAGCATACTTTCTGCTTGGTGAATCCACTACAGCTGATAACCTTATTTTCTTCCAAGAGCTTGAAGATGACCTAGAGAATAAGTTTATCTCCTTCACAGGGGTGGAGTTGAGGCTGACTGGCCTGTAGTTGTCTGGATTGTTCTTCTTGCCCTTTTGATGACTGGATTTACATTGCCTATTAACCAGACTTCAGGCATCTCTCCCATTCTCTCTTTTCAAAGATGACAGAAACTGGTTTGGCAATGCCTTTTGCCTGCTCCCTCAGCACTCACAGATGCATCCTGCTGGGGCCCATAGATTTATGTGCATTGATTTTGCCTTGACAAGATCTGACTTGCTCCTCCTTAACCCAGGGGAAGTCTTCCTTTCTCTAGGCTCTCTTTCTTACCTTTTGGGTTTAAGATTTCAGAGGGGCAGCTTTAGAAGTAAAGACTGAAGTAAAGAAAGCATTCAACAGCTCCACCTTCTCAGCATCCCCCATTACCAGGACACCCAACAGAAAGACTGGTTTCAAAATGAGCATGGATTTGAACTTGACTCCCAATGACAGAAATAATTATAGACTAAATATAATAGGAATCTATATTCTAGATTTGTATGTGAAAATTTTTCTACAAACAGGAGAATGTTGTCTTCCTCTTGCTACAGCTTATGAACCTGGGGAACTGAGCATAAAAAATTCACTTATCAATTAGAGCAGAAATTTAAAATTTAGTCTATCATCAAGTGCTAGATCATGGTCAAATGAAGCAAAGAAAAAAATGTTGATTTTATTATTACTCAATAATTAATGTATCATTTGAGAACACTGATGAGAATCCGTTCGCTTAATGAAGTAAGTAATTACTGGGTTATGAATTAGTACCTTATACCTCTCCGTTTAGAGGTCAAATGGAAAAATAACAACAGGCAAAAATTGTAGTAGTCAAGACTCATGTATCCTTTGCAATTTTAGTAATATAATGTTTTCAAATCTTCCAGATCAACCGTTTCTATTATATACATGTAATAAATGTCATTGTCTTTTAAGTTTCATTACTAATTGAAATCATTCAGAAAATCATTATAAAAATAAAAAAAAAAATTGTATTTTCCTCAGAAAGGCAGAACTTTGAGGTGACATCTGGAAAATGGTTTTAGAAAGGAAAGAAAAGTTGTTTTATTGACACTGAGTACAAGAAACATATTATGTGAATGAAATAAAACCATTTCAATAAGAAATAAGACAAAAACAGCAGTACTTTGTTTTGCTTTGCTTTGCTTTGCTTTGTTTTTGTCAAAGATTTCCCTCTTTTCTCTTAGAATTCCATGATCTCTCCAGAATGTGACTGTATACCAATGTACAATACTGTAGCTATTCTGTAGGCTTTGAGAATGACAGTATGAGGCACAGAATGTATTTATAGTTTAAATGAGACAGCTTAATCAGAGGTGAGTTGTTATAAGTCTCAATCCCTTTTCTGAATTGATGGTCATTCTGCCATTTTACAGTGGAAAGTTGAATAAAAAATTTTCTGGGGAAAAAAAAAAGGAAAATGCTTCACAACAGTAAGGCCAAATTGTATTCTTTATCTTAAGGAGACATCACAACTTCTATTACAAAGCCACATCGTTGACAAAGAAGAAGCTCACTTTTGGGGGATACTTAGTCTTTCTCCTTTACCTCCAGCAATTTTAATAGTTCGAAAGTATGTTTAGCAAGATACTCAGCTAGATTTTATTTCCATTTTATTTTGCTATACATATGTATATTTAGTGTCACTACAGCGTGCTGTCCCATAACAAACAGTAATTATCCTGTAACTACACAGGTTTAGTTTTCAGTAAACAGAAAAGGAATTACAAGGATTGACATATTCAGACACAGTAGTCTAGAATACAGATCATTTTTCTAATTTTCACCAATATAAAAAAGATTAGAAATGAAAACATGGTGTCATTTTCAATTTATTTAAGAAAAAAAAAAAAAGTAAGTCATGATCTAACTCAGATTTGTATGCAGACTTGCACTGACAGTATTGATAAAACATTTGAAAACACCAGCATTAAATGTGTGTGAATAAAATGTCATTTCCAGGGATTCTCTCAGGTCATAAAATCTTTAAAGTTAATACTCACAGGTATCATTTTAAATTTATATTTCCCAAAGTAGAAATCTTAGCAATATATGTGAAAATTATTGTCTATCTTCAAAATTTCTATCTACATATATCTATGAAGGAGAACAAAGAACAAATCATAGAATCATAGAATCATAGAATGGCCTGGGTTGAAAAGGACCATAGTGATCATCTAATTACAACCCCCGTGCTACGTGCAGGGTTGCCAACCACTAGACCAGGCTGCCCAGAGTCACATCTATTTTGCCTTGAATATCTCCAGGGATGGGGCATCCACAACCTCCTTGGGAAACCTGTTCCAATGCGTCACCACCCTCTGTGTGAAAAGCTTCCTCCTAATATCTAACCTAAATCTCTCCGTCTTAGTTTAAAACCATTCCCTCTTATCCTATCGCTATCCACCCTTGTAAACAGTCATTCCCCCTCCTTTTTATATGCTCAAATACTGGAAGACCGCAATGAGGTCTCCCCAAAGCCTTCTCTTTTCTAAGCTAAACAATCCCAGTTCCCTCAACATTTCTTCACAGGACTGGTGCTCCAGCCCTCTGATCATCTTAGTGGCCCTCCTCTGGACCTGTTCCAAGAGCTATGCATTTTTCTTGTGCTGGGGGCCGCAGGTCTGGATACAGTACTCCAGATGGGGCCTCACAAGAACTGAGTAGGGAGGAACAGTCGTCTCCCTCTCCCTGCTGGTCACTCCTCTTTTAGTGCCCCCCAGAACATAGTTGGTCTTCCGGGCTGCAGGTGCACACTGCTGGCTCACGTCCAGCTTCTTGTTTACCAGGACCCCCAAGACCTTCTCTGCAGGGCTGCTCTCAAGGAGTTCTTCCACCAGTTCGTATAAATACCTGAGAATGCCCCAGCCCAAGTGCAACACCTTCCACTTGGCCTTCTTGAACCTCATTAGGTTCACATGGGCCCACTTTTCCAGCCTGTCCAGGTCCCTCTGGATGGCTTCCCTTCCCTCCAGTGTATTGACTATGCCACTCAGCTTTGTGTTATCTGCAAACTTGTTGAGGATGCACTTGATACTATTGTCTATGTCATTGATTAAGATGTTGAAGGGTGCCAGTCCAAGAATAGCACCTGAGGGACACCACTTGTGACTGGCCTCCACCCTGACACAGAACCACTGATCGCAACCCTTTGGCTACAACTAGCCAACCAACTCTTAATCAACGGAACAGTCCATCCTTCAAATCCATACCTTTTCAATTTAGAGAGAAGGATGTGGTGAGGGACCACGTCAAAGGCTTTGCAGAAGTCCAGGAAGGTGACATCCATCGCTCTTCCCCCATCCACCAATGCCATCACTCC
The DNA here is from genome assembly GCA_016647715.1 of Pavo muticus. Classification (NCBI taxonomy): domain Eukaryota; kingdom Metazoa; phylum Chordata; class Aves; order Galliformes; family Phasianidae; genus Pavo; species Pavo muticus. Next base: position 56,468 of record JACDJE010000637.1, on the reverse strand, counting down.
ATCATATCAGATTTTTAGTAAAGTCCATGTCAATACATCCACTTTAATTTCACAATATTATTAATGAAGACTTTGATTCTTAATCTAAAAAGAAGCAGTAGAAATACAGTCAGAAGCAGACCTGGCAAGCATTTTGCGTTCAAACAACTAAATGTGTGTAATTACTTTAGCTTTTGGAAAATATTCCTTGAATAAATAACATAGCAGACTCTTATTCATATTTATAGAGAATTATTCTTGTATATCATCAGGAAAAAAAAAAGAAATAAAAAATTGAATAGAACAGTGAGAATAGAATAGAATAGAATAGATAATATATTTTTCTTGTGATTCAGTAATTGGTGCCTCAATATGTTCTAGTGTTCTTGTGCTTTCTTTTTGTTTTGTTTTGTTTTGTTTTTAATTTACATCAGCATGGAAAATACTTAAAATTAAAAAATAAAAAAAGTAATATCTCTTTCATCAGCATTTGGAATATATAATTTAGCTACAAGGCTACAAAAGAAATGTAATTTGCAAAAATTCTTAAATATTTATTATGATAATAAATAGAGACACTAGAGAATTAATTGATAATATTGGATAGATCTAAGGGTTTCGGCTCTGTTTTTCACTCATATGCATGAAATTAAGAGCCTTGCCAATATCTATTTCAAATTTTGCTCTTTAATTCAAAAATAAAGGTAGCACAGCAAGCTGTAGGCAATCCAGGAGAATCTGGTATGTATCAAGGATAACTTCTTAAGCCAAGTAGTAGACAGTCACACCAGGGTGGATGAAATACTGGGCCTGTTCTCACTAGCACAAGTGAACTGATTGGTGACACCGGGGTTGTAGACTGCCTGGGCTGTAGTGACCATCCAGTGGTGGAGTTCACACTCTGAGGGATATGGGAAAGACAAAGAGTAAAATTAGGATGCTAAATTTTAGGAAGAGGAACTTCTGGCTCTTCAGAGAGTCAAAAAAGCTCTGGGAAACTGTCCTTGAGGACAAGGGAGCAGAGCTTAGCTGGTAGGTCTTTAAGGATTATTTGCTTAGGGCATAAGAGCTCTCCATCCACAGGTGTAGAATGTCGGGAAAGGAAGGTAAGAGACTGGCATGGCTGAACTGATTCCTACTGCTCAAACTGAAGAGCAAGAAGAAAATTGAAAGAGTGTAGAGATGCTGTTATGCTGTCTAGGGATGGGTCAGGAAGAACAAGGCCCAACTGGAATGGAACTTGGCAAAAAGCTCAAAGAAGAAGAAAAGCTTATATAGGTATATCAACCAGAAAAGGAAAGTCCAAGAACGTGTACTACTGCTAGTGAGCAATACAGGAAGGGGGGTAACAGTGTTCAAGGAGTGGGCTGAGGTTCTCAACAACTTTTTTTGCCTCAGTTTTCACTGGAAATTGCTCTTCACATAGCCTTGAGAAGATGTTTCCACAGGTGGGAACTGAAGGAGCAGTGTCCCTCTCACCGTAAGTGAAGAACAGGTTTGTCACTAACTGAGGAAAAGGAACATCTGTAAGTCTATGGGACCTGATGAGATGATTCCCAGATACCTTACCACATTCAGTGTTATTTGTAAAGTCATCGTAGTCATGTGAAGTCCATGGTGACTGGAAAAAAGGCTTTTTTTAATAGGCATAAAAAGGAACTACTAACCTGCCAACCCAACGTCTGTGCCAAGAAAGATCACAAAAAAGATATTCCTGGAAGATATTCTAAGTTACAATGAGAACAGGGAGGTGAAATGAGACAACCAGCATGGCTTCACTAAGGACTAGTCCAGCCTGACCAACATATTGGCCTTCTATGGTGGTATAACTGCATTACTGGGCAAGGGAAAGGCTTCTGATATCATCCCTGGAGGCATTCAAGGCCAGGCTGGATGTGGCTCTGGGCAGCTTGGTCTAGTGGTTGGTAGCCCTGCACATAGCAGGGGGGTTGAAATTAGATGATCATTTTGGTCCTTTTCAACCCAGGCCATTCTATAGCCTATGATCTATCTATCCTACAGCCTATCTATCCTATCTAGCCTATCAGATCTATCTATAGATAGATCATAGTTTCTATGATCTATCTGGAATTGAGTAAGGTTTTTGATGTGGTCCCCTTCAACATCCTTCTCCAAATTTGAAGGACAAGGATTTGATGAGTGGACTGTTCAATGAATGATGAACTTATTGCTAGATTGTACCCAGAGGGTAGTGGTCAGAGGATCAGTGTCCACATGGAGTTCAGTGATGAGTGGTGTCCCACAGGAGACTGTACGAGGATAAATGTTGTGTAATATCTTCATTGACATCAACAGTGAGATTGAGTACGCCCTCAGAAAGCTTCCAGATGATACCAAGCTGTGCAGTGCTGTCAACAATCCTGAGGAGTGGGATGTCATCCAGATAGACCTATGCAGGCTCAAGGGATGGGCCCAGGAGAACACTGTGTGGTTCAACAAATCCAAGTACAAGGTCTTGCACCTGGGTCTTGTGTAATGCTATGGAAAGTGCAGCAATGGCAGCAGAACAGCAAGGTCCCAGGATTTGCTCAGATGTTTCTATGCTTTGTGCATAGAAATAAAGGAAAGAGATTCTTTACCTTCGGAAGGCTTCAGATATGCAGGGATCTACAGTGAGACACTCTTTTCTCCACTGCCAACCCTTAGATGAAGTCTGTGATTTTTTTTTCCATAAAAACTATTCTAGTAAAATACAGAACTTATAAATAAATACGTACCACAATTTCTCCACCTTGAATTCTTTGAATCATTCTCTCCCTTCATAAACAATCATACAGCTATCAATGGTTCTTTGAATTATCAAAGACAAGTATTGCAAATCTAATCTTAAATCAGCACTATCAGTCAATACATAGGGTCTTTTCTGAGAATGTTTAGTGGTAACACTCTCCTAATAGTCTGAGTGTTCATTATATTGAAGTACAAAATGTTCTTACTGAGGAACTAATAGAGCCATCCAAGTCCTCAGCCTGAGTATATGGGAAAAGTATCTTGCTGAAGTCAGGAAAGAGGCCAGCAAAACTGCTACCTTGGACTTCCAGAGGACAGACTTTGAATTATTCAGGACACTGGTAGGGAGAATTCCTTGAGAGTCTGTCCTGAAGGGTAAAGGAATCCAGGAAGGCTGGACACTCTTCAAGAAGAAAATCTTAAAGGTGCAGAAGGAGGCTACCCCTGAGTGCTGTAAGATGTCATGGTTTTATGATTTTTTGTTATTGGTATTCCACATCATAACATCATGTAGTGCACTGGGATTTAAAGAGTTAATGCTCCAGTTTCGTGGACTGTGGATAGTTCCAGGTACCTGGTTCTCCAAAGAGAAGAACTACATACTACATACCCCGGCAGACTTTGCATTGTTCTGTTTCCGTTTTCCAGTCAGAGGGAAAGATAAACCTGTTCACATGTCACGAGACGTCCTCTTTTCCCTCCTGCTTGGCCCAGCTAGATGTCTCATCTCAGCATTAGAGTAAGGCCTTTGGTTTTCAGACACTCTCTCTCATTTTATTTGGTTTATTATCTTCAATTCTAATTATATTGCATTATATTTTTAGAATGTGTTTTCTTGTATTCCGGTATCTTATTTAGCAAATTAGTTTGTTTCTCTTCAGGTCATTGTTGCTGTTTTGTTTTTACACCCATCTACTTACCGTTTCCCTTTTTCCCCTTTTTCCCTTCCCCAGGGCATGGGTCCGTGGGTCCACCCGCCCCACTTGTCACAGAACTGGGCCGAACCAGCCTGTAAACTGTTGACGTTTTTGGTGGAGAACGCGGACATAGGCCACTTTTTTGGCTTTTGGAATGAATCTCTCTCTGCCCTTGGAGAGCTTCATTAGGAAGCTTATCAGTACTGCAGGTTGCTGTACTAAAAGTAAGGCCTTGAAGTCCAGGCAGACTGCCAATATTCTGCGATTTTTGTAAAGTTTTTAGGTGCTGCTAGCTTGCTTCTGTAAAGAGGGGGAAAAAAAAATTCCGCTTTCTGTTTTAAAACTATTTCCAGAGGCATTTGCCAATTTTACAGAACTTGTGATTTCTAAACAGGCTCCGAGTTTCTCCTTTGAATCCTTTATGCTTTTTTTGAAGCATATCCAATCATCGTGTTGTCATTCTCCCTGAATGCATTCTACATCATTTTATTCATTTTTCTCAGTACCTGTATTAATGATTTTTTTGGGGAAGCCATCTCTAAAGCCAGAGAATACTGAGTGGCAGGGAGTGTGGAGGGACTTGGGAGAGACTTTAGAGAGATGGGCATCCCTGGTGTCATGGAACTTTACTCCTGAACACCTGCAAGATCTTGAGAATATAAGCAGATATTTGAGACAGGGATGTTTTGGCTCGGGCAGATATGAGAAGCCACAAATTATCTGGGCCTTAGCTAATGCTTATCAAGCCTTATTTAATACTATCCCAGAGATGGGCAGAGTCTCTGAAATTGAGGGAGAGTGTCTCCAAACCAAAAGAGAGTGTCTCCGAGTGTTGTGGTTTGGTGATTTTTTTGTGATCAGTACTCCACATCAGAACACCATGTGAACCAGTGGGAGTTAAAGAGTTAATGTTCTGGTTCCGTTTACTGCCCCTTATGGGCATTTGGAGTATCCTGATGGGAGGAGAGGTGCAGCTTCCCCGGGAGGACTTGGCACGAAGAGGAAGTGGGGTGGAGCTCTGGACCGGACCCCAGCGCCTGCCTTACCCCGCTGCCCTGGGCTCAGCCTTCTCAGCTCGCTGTGGAGAACAGCACATGGTTCCCTCGCACTATTGTGGTTTGACTCGCATTTTGGATACTCTTCTCTCTCTCATTTTGTTTGATTTAGTTAAATTTAGTAAATTACCATTCCTTCTCAGATCTAGTGCTGGTGAATTCCTTTTGTTAAACCCATCTACGAGCTCCCTGCCCTTCCCCCTCTCCCAGAGCACGCGGCCTGGGCCCGGCTGGATCGCGCAGCAGACTGTTATTACCCCTTCTTTTTTTTTTTCCTTGCTCTTTTGTCTCTCTTTTTTTTTCCCGTGGCCTGTGCCCCCCTGTCACGGACTTATATCTAGGGATAAGCCCGTGACACTGAGCTGAAAGGGAGAATCTCCTAGTCGAGAAACAGTCTCTAAACTGAAAAAGGGAGTCTCCAGGAGAGAGTCTGAGTTGAGAGGGAGAATCTCTGGGTCCAGAAGGAGAGTCTTCTAGCTGAGAAACAGAATCTCCAGACTGAGTGAGAGAGTCTCCAAGCTGAGAAAGTCTCCAATCTGAGAGAGATAATCTCCAATCCGAGTGAAAAGACCTCCAGTCTGAACAAGACACCCTCCAATCTGAACGAGACACCCTCCAAACTGAGTGAGACTCATTCCAATCCAAACTAGAATGTCTCCAAACAGGATTCATCTCAATGAGAAATCCTCCAATCCAAACTAAACAATATCCAAACCAAATCCAAATTTCAATCTCAACAAGATATCCTCCAAACTGAATGAGACATCCTCCAAACCGGACAAGACAGACTTTGAGACAAGCTGGAGAGAAAGAGCATTGAAACTGAGCAACTTTATCAATCACAGGAGGCACCAGAATCGGTGTCAATTGCCCCTCTAAGAGATGGAAAATGAAACAAACATCACCTCATTTAGAATGGAAGAAAGAGGACGAGGAGAAAGTAGAGGAAGAAGACACTATAAGAGAAGAGGAGGAAAGAGGAGTGTCTCCAAGATCCGGGGAATCCAGAGAAAGGGATTAGACCGCCAATAAGATCATGGTCACCAATGCCAAGGAAGGCAAAAACAAGTCCTGAAAGAGTAGGAGGTGAGGAAGACATCATCACCATTACTACTTGACATCTGAAAATGACTGAAATTTGAGGTTCGAGAAAAGACTTTTCGTGGCACCCATATGAACACATTGTCAGTTGGTTACTTCAGTGTTGGGACAATGGGGACAACAGTGTGTTGCTAGATAGTAGAGAAGCTCACCAACTGGGTAGCATTGCCAGGGACTCAGCCATTGACAGAGGTATTAGTACATGTCAGGATGAGGCCTTCACCCTCTTAAAGTCAATGCTGTTAGCCATAAAGGAAAAATACCCCTTCAAAGACAATCTGATGCCTGAGAAAAAGAAATGGACTGCTATGGAAAAAGGCATCCATTATTTGAGAGAATGCACCATGGTGGAAATGTTACATGACTGCATGTGCATTCCTGATGATCGAAACCAAGAGCATGATCCTGAGAGAGTCAGATATACACCAAATATGTGGCAAAAATTCACACAAACTGCACCAGAGAAGTACACTGGTACATTAGCAGCAAGGTATGGCAGAGGGCAAAGAAGTCCCCTTTTTAATGAACTGATCACTAGACTTCATGACTTTGTGCTACATTTAACCCCTATACAAGCCTGTGTTTAAGCCATTTCAGAAGTAACTGAAAGGCTGGACAGAATAGAGAGCAATCAAGTTAGACATGATGGATGAACTGTCTGCTGTGCTTCATCATAATGAAACCAATGAACCTGAAGAGATACCTAATGAGGATCAGGATTATGAGAACAGCCTACTGGAGGGGCTGATCAAATTGGCTTTGTCCTGACCTGCATCATCCAATATCTCAGCTATTAAAAGAAGATGTCCTCCTGCTCAAGCAAGAGACAACAGTAAGACTATGTCTCATATTGCCTTGCAGAATTACCTACATGAGTATGGAGAGGATATGAAGAAGTGGCATAAAAAACCCACTCCTGTGCTAAAAGCTTGGGTATAAGAATTACAAGACAGATCAAACACCAAAGCGAAATCCTCCAAAAAGGTGATTGCTCCAGTTGCTGTGGGCAAAAGCCATGAGGACCCTGATCATGGCTTATGGAAGAAGAACAATAGAGGTAACAGATAGAGGGGCCCTGCCCCCAGCCGGGGGGGGGGGNAGAGATAATAGAGTGTATTGAACTGTGTGAATTCAACAGCCTCATACATCAGAACCACAGAAATATAAGGCCCTGCTGGACACTGGTGCACAGCGCACGCTAATGCCCTCAAGTCACGAAGGGACAGAATAAAATTTATATTTCTGGGGTGATTGGGGGTTTCAAAGAGTTGACTATGTTGGAGGCCGAAATAGGCCTCACTAGTAAAGACTGGCAAAAGCATCCTACTCTGACTGGCCCAGGGACTCCATGCATACTTGGTATTGATTACCTCAGAAGGGGGTATTTCAAGGATCCCAAGGGGTATTGATGGGCTTTTAAAATAGCTGCTGTAGACACAGAAGGTGTTAAGCAGCTGTCTGTTTTGCCTTTGTCAGAAAGCTGTTGTGGGGTTGCAACAAGTGGAAGAGCAACAGGTACCAATTACTACAAAAACAGTGCACAGACACAGTACCACACTAACAGTGATTCCTTGCTTCCCATTCGTAAATTTTAAATTAGATATGAAAGGGTAAGGGATAAAACAAAGGTCACTAGGGATGAGCCTAGGAGGGCAGTTCCAGGGCTGGGGGTGAGGCAAATGGCTCAATGCTTCTAAACCAATGCATACAGTGTTGGCAACAAAGAGGAAGCGCTGGGAGCCATCATGTGCCAGGCAAACTATGATTCAGTTGCCATTACTGAAATAGGGTGGGATCACTCTCAGGACTGGAGTGCTAAGATGGATGGATATAAGCTGTTAAGAATGGATAGGCTTGGGAGGAGGGACAGTGGCATGGCTAGAGAGTGTTTTGATGTTGCTGAGCTCGGGGCTGGTAATGATAAGGTTAAGTCTCTGTGGCTAAGCATCAGGGAGAAGGCCAACAGAACTGACATCCTGATGGGGGTCTATTATAAATCACCTAACCAGGATGAAGGGACTTGCAAGACCTTCCATGAGCAGCTGGCAAAAGTTGCACAATTGCCAGCCCTTTTCTCATGGGGAAATTCAACTTCCCTGTATATGCTGGAAATATAATACAGTCCAGAGGAAGCAGTCTGGAAGATTTCTAGACTGCGTGGAAGATAGCTTCCTGTCTCAGCAGATAAATGAACCTCCAAAGGGAGGGGCCCTGCTAGGCCTGCTGTTCGCAAACAGAGAAGGACTGGTGAGAGACACAGAGGCTGAGAGCTGTCTTGAGCAGAGCAACCATGAAATGGTAGAGTTCTCTATTCTTGCTGAAGTCGGGAGGGAGGTCAGCAAAACTGGTACCTTGGACTTCCAGAGGACAGACTTTGAATTATTCAAGACACTGGCAGGGAGAAATCCTTGAGTCTGTCCTGAAGTATAAAGGGGTCCACGAAGGATGGACACTCTTCAAGAAGAAAGTCTTAAAGGCACAGAAGGTGCTGTAGAGACGAGCTGGAAGGGAAGAAGACTGGTGTGGATGAACAGGAAACTTTTGCTGAGAGTCCAGGAGAAAAAGAGAATCTACATCCTTGTGAAGGAAGGATCAGGCAACCCAGGGAGAGCACAGAGAAGTTGCTAGGATATGCAGGGAGAATATTAGAAAGCCAAAACCCATCTTGATCTCAAAGCGGCCACCATAGTAAAAGACAAACAAACAAACAAACAAAATTTACAAATATATTCAGGGTAACGGGAAGGCTAAGGAGAATCTCCATCCTTTACTGAATGTGAACAAAGAAAGTTCAGGTGGAGACAGAGTCCTTCTAATCAATCCAGACTGTCACAAGTCCATGGGTCCAGATGGAATCCATCCAAGGGTGCTGAGGGAGCTGGTGGAGGGATTGCCAAGCCACTTTCCACCATCTATCGGCATTTCTGGTCAACCAGAAAGGTCACAGAGAATTGGAGGCTTTCCATGTGACCCCATCTGCAAGAAGGATCATAAGAAAGATCCAGAGAACTACAGGTCTGTCAGCCTGATCTCAGTGCCAGGGAAGGTTATGGAACACATCATCTTGAGTGAGATCATAAAATCAGTGGATCATAGAATGTCTTATGGGGAGAGGCTGAGGGAACTGGGATTGTTTAGTCTAGAGAAGAAGAGGCCCAGGAAACTGCATTACCCTCTGCAATTACCTGAAAAGAAATCTCCTTTCACCTGTGGAGAGGTGGGTGTTGCCCTCTTTTCCCAAATAACTAATGATAAGATGAAATGGAATGGCCTCATTTTATCCCAGTTTGGATGTTAGGAAAAATTTCTTCTCCAAAAGAGTGGTCAGGCACTGGAACCAGCTGCCCAAGGAGGTAGTTGAGTCGTTGTCCCTGGTCATGTTCAAGAATTGTGTAGACATTCTACTAAGGATCATGGTTTAGTGGACAACATTGGTGAGAGGTGAACAGCTGGACTAGATCATTTCAGAGGACTTTTCCAAGCTTTATGATTCTGTAATTCTGTGATTTTATAAATACATACGCATATAGGCAACAAGCACTTTTTTTGCAACATTTCAGTTACTGAATAGAACATATGTTTATTCGAAAATTGGGGGAGGGAGGCGGGGGGAGGTGAAGGAACGAAGATTGAATTTGATTCATTCTGGTAGATACAGATTTTTTCGTCTTCTAAAAAACCTTTCTTAAACAACAGCTAACATATCAATTGAACACACTAGAAGAACCTTAGTGAAACCTATCCTGTTGATTACAACTATTATTTTTCTGAACTTAATTTTGTCTTCTTCCTAAATTACTGATGTAGAGCACAGAATTTACTTTCACTTCATTTACATCTTTCATCTTTGTTTTGTTTATAACAGATTTATTCAACAGACCGGAGAAGTGCTGCTATGTTGAACTGAGTGCTAAAAGGAAAAAGCTGGTCCTCCCTGTTTCTCTTTCAAATTCCGTCACTGAGAAGAATGCTCCCTAGTGTCTGGTACAAAATAAGCAGTCCATTATCGTATTCTTTTCCTTTCCCTCCCCCCC
>JACDJE010000637.1:30566-46539 GCA_016647715.1 Pavo muticus | reverse complement strand
GGGGGGGGGGGGGGGGGGGGGCTAGAGCCCCCCTTCTGACTCCGCAATACTTCCTGTGCAATCTGAGTCTGCGCGGGTCCCCCATTTCCCCCACCCTTCTCCTCCTTCAGCGGGACGGTACGAACAGGGGAAGGTCACATTCCTTAGCTCGTCCTTTTCTCCGGACTGTTGCCGGGAGAAGTGAGTTAATTCCTCTTTCCTATCTTTCCCTATAACACCTATTTCTCAAATAAAGTCTTTTGCCATTATTTGTGCTACATTTTGGCGAGCCAGGCAGCCAAATATCTTTAAAGGTACCCAATTATAAGCCTCCTAGAGTGATTATCATGGCATTTTTGAACAATATCATGGGATGGTTTGCATGCAGAAAGACTAGCCCTATGAGTGAAGTTTTGCCAGGGCACATCCCAGGATTCCTAGGATCCCTGTATCATGGGATTGCTTGTATCGTTGAAACATGGGGCCCCCTGCGGGACGGAGTAAATGTCCAGGAGTCCCCGGCCTGCCTAGCTGAGTATTTCAATAGTCTTAACAAAAACGTACTTACTACTTGAGAACGACAGTTAGCTGCCTCCATGGTGGCGTGGCCACTGCTGATGGCCTTGAACCGGCTAAATATAACTGAAGCAGCTCTTGCTGATGAAAATCAACTACTGCGTGACCGTATTGAAGAACAAGAAAGACAGGTTGCAGTTTTGAGGGGGAAAAATCCTAATCCCATCTTTCCCCTACAAAAAATCCGGAATATCTCTCTAGAAATTACTGGGGACCCTCTACAAGAGAATCCACAGAAACTGGACTCTGTAAATGAAAGCACTAAAAGGTCGGATTTTGAAGCTCCATTAGAGCTAGATCTCTTTGAGATCCGACCAGTTGTAACTGAAAAAAAACCAAAAAAAACGCAGGATAGGCCAGCCAGGGTGCCCCCTGACCAGTGTCCCCCTGCCCAGAGCATGCTACATGTAACAGATCGCCCATACACGGCAGCTGAATTGATGAATTTAGTACAGCGGTTTAGACAAAAACCGAGAGAGAGCGTGCCAGCATGGCTGCTCTGATTATATGACATGGGGTCAGAAAGCGTTGTGGTGAATGGACCAGAAATTTCAAAACTGGCATCTATTACCACTCATCCTGCCCTCAGGCAAAAACTATATGCAGCCGTCCAACATAATGAAGAAAATCATTCATTGCCTAACTGGTTAATGGCCACATGCCATGTAACATGGACAAATAAGAGTGATATACCATTGAATACCGGCCTATGGTCCTCTATGGAGGACTTGCAAAATTACATTCGAGAATTAGGGATGAGGGAGGCAATCTATGAGGAGGATTTTGAGAGCCCGGATATGATGAGATTTTCAGCAGGAATTAGGGACCTCATCCTGCAGCAAGCTCCACCACATCAGTATGGTAGTTTGGTATCCATACTGAATCCCCTAGTGGCCTCAGAGGCCATAATACAACAGGCCGCCCAATTGGTGGCAGATCTGGGGGAGACAGAGTGTCTATGGGCAAGGCGCAATGTCCGAATGGTGGTGGAAAAGTCGGAGATCCATCCACCACCACGACCTAGGAGACCTGCCCCTAAGGTAATTCAATCTGGACCCATCAGGGTCTCAAGAAAACAAATGTTCAATGACCTGATTAAAACGGGAGTTCAATTTCAAAAGATGGCTGGTGGACAGCCTAATCAGGTCTTATTACAACTATGGAAACATTTACCAAACAGTCAGAGATTCCAATGCTCCCCTAAAAGGGAAGGAGTTCGACTCACAGAACGAATTCCACAAAACACGTGGAATCTAGAAGACTTCTTAGTCCCATCGAAAAAACGTAAACCTCCTCAGGTGGCCTGGGCAGCCATAGTTGAACCATCAGAGGAAAAAGACTTAGGGATTGCAGAGTTGATGGCATGACAGAGGAGCCAAAATTCCTCAAGACTAGGGTCTCCAGAGGGGACCGGAGACCCTACGTTGAACTAACAGTTCATTGGTCCCGAAAAAATGTGCAGCAGGTTATGGCACTAGTAGATACTGGGGCAGAAATATCAATTACATATGGTGACCCAAACCAATTTTCAGGCACTAGAGCAATGATAGGTGGGTTTGGGGGGCAGATGATCCCCGTAACCCAAACATGGTTGAAACGGGGGGTTGGGCGTCTACCACCCTGGGAGTACAAGGTGTCTATCTCCCCAATTCCAGAGTACATATTGGGGATAGACATCCTGTCAGGTCTGACTCTCCAAACCGCTGTGGGAGAGTTCAGATTAAGAGGAAGATGTATTAGTATCCGGGCGGTGCAGGCAATTATAAAGGGCCATGCTAAAATTGAACCTGCTTGTTTGCCACAACTGTGCCGGATCACAAATACAAGGCAGTATAGACTCCCGGGTGGGCAAGAAGAAATTACCAGCAGGAGCTGGAGAGAGGAAGGATCATTAGACCTGCACACAACCCATACAACTCCCCCATATGGCCAGTCAGGAAGTCAGATGGTACATGGCAGATGACAGTAGACTACAGAGAACTAAATAAAGTCACGCCGCTAATCCATGCGGCCATACCCAGCATCGCCTACCTCATGGATACATTAAGCAGAGAAATAGAAACATACCACTGTGTTCTGGATCTAGCAAATGCATTTTTCAGCATTCCAATTGCTAAGGAATCTCAGGACCAGTTTGCATTCACAAGGGAGGGCAGGCAGTGGACTTTTCAAGTCCTACCTCAGGGATACGTGCATTCACCTACTTTTTGTCATAACTCGGTAGCATGTGACTTGGCAAACTGGAACAAACCATCTACTGTCAAAATGTACCACTACATCGATGATTTGATGCTAACATCTTACTCGATTGAGGCATTAGAGAAGACAGTACCATCCTTAATTACTTATTTACAGGAAAAAGGATGGGCTATAAATCCACAAAAACTACAAGGACCAGGGCTATCAGTTAAATTCGTGAGTATGTCTGGTCAGGTAAGACTAAGGTGTTACCCAGTGCAATCATAGATAAAATCCAAGCATTCCCAGTTCCCATGAAACCGAAGCAGGTGCAGGAATATTTAGGTATATTAGGATACTGGCGGTCCTTTATACCCCACTTATCACAACTGCTAAAACCTTTATGGCGATTAACAAAAAAAGGCCAAGCATGGAATTAGGGTAGAACAGAACAAGAAGCCTCCCAGCAAGCAAAAATAGCTGTTAAACAGGCCCAGGCGCTGGGTATATTTGATCCAACCCTTCCAGATGAACTAGATGTGCATGTAACCCAAGAAGGGTTTGGCTGGGGGCTGTGGCAGCTCCAGAGTTCCGTTTGAATCCCAATTGGGTTCTGGTCACAGATTTGGCATGGAGCAGAAGAGAGATACAGCAAGGTTGAAAAGCAGTTATTGGCTACCTATTCTGCACTGTAGGTGGTAGAACCAATAACTCAGACTGCAGAAGTTATTGTTAAAACAACTTTACTGATTCAGGGGTGGGTAAAAGACCTAACCCACATTCCTAAGACCGGGGTGGCCCAATCACAAACAGTAGCATGCTGGGTCGCCTATCTTAGTCAGAGAAGCCACCTGTCATCTTCTCCGCTGAAGGAAGAACTGCAAAAGATACTTGAGCCAGTAACATATCACAGTGAGACACCTGAGGAAATAGTGGTTACTTGTCCAGAGAAGAGTCCTGTACAGGAGGGGAAATACCCTATTCCAGAAGATGCCTGGTACACAGATTGATCCAGCAGAGGGAACCCAAGTAGGTGGCGAGCTGTCGCATACCATCCCTCAACTGAAATAATATGGTTCGAAGAAGGGGATGGACAAAGTAGCCAGAGGGCTGAGCTACGAGCTGTGTGGATGGTAATAACTCAAGAGCCTGGCAACAGCGCACTGAACATCTGCACAGATAGTTGGGCAGTCTACAGAGGGCTCACGCTCTGGATAGCACAGTGGGCCACTCAGGATTGGATGATCCATGCCCGACCTATCTGGGGCAAAGATATGTGGGTTGATATATGGAACGTGGTTAGGCACAGAACTGTACGAGCATACCACATCTCTGGACATCAACCCTTGCAGTCACCAGGCAATGATGAAGCTGACACACTGGCTCGAGTCCGACGGTTAGGAAGTACATCAGCGGAAGACATAGCCCGCTGGTTGCATCGCAAATTACGACATGCAGGACAGAAAACCATGTGGGCAGCGGCTAAAGCATGGGGGCTGCCCATGCAGTTACCAGATATTGTCCAGGCATGTCAGGACTGTGATGCTTACTCACGAATGAGACCAAGACCTCTGCCGGAAACTACGGCCCATCTCGCTAGAGGACACAACCCATTACAGCGATGGCAGATCGATTATATAGGTCCCCTCCCTCAATCTGAGGGGGCCAGATATGCCCTAACTTGTGTTGATACAGCAAGTGGATTGATGCAAGCCTATCCTGTACCAAAGGCAAACCAAGCCTATACCATCAAAGCTCTAACTAGGTTAATGGCATCATATGGGACTCCTGAGGTCATTGAGAGTGACTAACGTACACATTTCACAGGTGCAACTGTGCAGAAGTGGGCTGAAGACAACAACATCGAATGGCGGTTTCACCTGCCCTCGTAATCCAACGGGAGCAGGCCTAATAGAAAGATATAACGGGATCATGAAGGCTGCTCTGAAGGCAGATTCACAGTCCTTGCAGGGGTGGATCAACAGGCTATATGAAACCCTGCGAGACTTGAATGAGAGACCAAGAGATGGCAGACCCAGTGCTTTAAGAATGTTGCAGACAACTTGGGCCTCCCCACTTAGGATACAAATTACAGGCAAGGACACCTCGCTCAAGCCACAAGTTGGCACCATGAATAATCTGCTCCCTGCCCCTGAGGACCTAGAGCCTGGGAGACACAAGGTAAAATGGCCTTGGAAGGTGCAAGCAGGACCAAAATGGTGTGGTCTCCTTGCACCTTGGGGGAGATTGTTAGAGGTTGGGGGATCAGTAAACCCTTCAGTAATCAGTGCATGGCCAGCAGAGGTAGTAGTTGACACCCCTGTTTTCAATTCAGAGGGGACATTAATTATGTCCACGTGGCAAATTAGAACCCCCCCTTTGGTACCTGATATAGTGATTCAGCCACAGATATCAGGCCAAGGAGTGTGGTATCGAAGACCAGGACATGCCCCAGTACAGGCGGAAGTGTTGACTCAGGACCGAAATACGGCCTGTATCTTACTGTGGAGGGCAGACCTACCCCTCCTTGTACCTATTAAACCTCTGTTTTACTCCTCTTGAGGTTATAAGTTCACAGGATAGCCAGTAGGAGCAGCATCACTCCAGCATGCTCCAGTGTCCATGAGGAAACATCATGATACCCTATGGTGCACTGCTGAACTTTTGGGAACTGGCGAGCATGAATAAGAACTGCTACTGGTCCTTCAAGGAGATAGGCCTCGAGAAAGAACATCAAGTACCTGCCCAACAGAACCGTGGAAAAGACTTTCAATTATCGCCTTTATTGTCTTAACATTCTACATTGCGGTGGGTATTGTACATGCGTCGCGATGTACATTTGCTCGGTCGTTGGTTCATGCTGTGAAGGGGTGGAGTGTAGTGGAATTCCAAGGTCACAGACTGAACCAATGGGTGAGCTATGTGAGATTGTGAGTGCCTGCAGAGGGCAGGGGGGGTTAGAGCTCCCCTTCTCATTCCGCGATACTTCCTGTGCAATCTGAGTCTGCGTGGGTCCCCCATTTCCCCCACCCTTCTCCTCCTGCAGCGGGACGGTACAAACAGGGGAAGGTCACATTCCTTAGCTCGTCCTTTTCTCCGGACTGTTGCCGGGAGAAGTGAGTTAATTCCTCTTTCCTATCTTTCCCTATAACACCTATTTCTCAAATAAAGTCTTTTGCCTTCGTTTGTGCTACAGAGACATACTTGGTTAGCGGAGGACATGACTACGTGAGCCTAGGCTAAGGCCTACGTGCTGTGGGTGTGTTGTACTGACAATAGTCAGTCACAGTCCTTGACAGAGTCAGCAAGAACAGGGAGATGCATAAGCAGAAAAAGAGCTGCAAAAGAGCAAAAAGTTACACTTCAGGGTGAGGTAAGAAGTTGCTTGTTGCCAGTGAATCAGAATAGAAACTTAGGTGGGTGATTGCCTCATGCCATCCAAATTCTAACCAAGCGGTTACGGAGGCATTACGTGTGATTCACGCCTGCAGCCAATCAGAAGTATGCTTTGTATTATTTAACAGTTATATTTTTTCCAATAAACTGTCTCTGTTATCACTTTCATAAAGTGCCAGAATCCATTCTTTTTCTCCCGACACTGAATCATAGAATTATAGAATCATAGAATGGCCTGGGTTGAAAAGGACCATCATGATCATCTAATTACCACCCATCTGCTGTGCGCAGGGTTGCCAGCCACTAGACCAGGCTGCCCAGAGCCACTTCCAGCCTGGCTTTGAATGCTTTCAGGGATGGGGCATCCACAACCTCCTTGGGCAAACAGTTCTAGTGCTTCACAACCCCTCTGTGTGAAAAATTTCCTCCTAATATCTAACCTAAATCTCCCCGTCTTAGTTTAAAACCATTCTTCCTTGTCCTATCACTATCCACCCTTGTAAACAGCCATTGCCCCTCCTGTTTATATGCTCCCTTCAAGTACTGGAAGGCCACAATGAAGTCTCCCCGAAGCCTTCTCTTTTCCAAGCTAAACAAGCCCAGTTCCCTCAACTCTTCCTTATAGGAGAGGTGCTCCAGCCCCCTGATCATCTTATATTGTCTTTATACCAGTTGTCAAGGGTGCAAGGATTATATAAACTCTCTAAAGTTTCCTTTCAAACAGCATCCTGCAATTTTTTTCTTGCAGAGATAAGTAAAACTCCTCCTGAAGGTCCACTCTGAGGTTCAACTTCATGTTGTGTTCACAGTTCTTTTTTCTTGGTTTTAATTTAGGCACCCTTCCATTGCTGACTTGCTATTGTTGCTGTAAAGAAAAGATTAGCAGTGCTTAGAAGTTCATACAGCAGTAAAAAATAAATTCATGCTTTGTGTTAGCTGTTGACATTAGTGGCTGATCACAGTAGAGTAGATAGGAACACAACCAAAAAGTTAGCCACTGAAAAAATTTCTGTATCTTTGCTTTCTGGTAAATACAATGTGCAAAAAAGAAAAATGATATTCAATCTTGCAAACCTGTAGTAAGTGGCAATTTGAAATTGTGCTAGTTCTAAGAACTGTTTCAGGATATACTCTGAATCAGATCTATTTGATGCTTCAAGAGAAGCAAATCAGTTAATCAGTTTTGTCGCTATACTGTTCGTAGAAAGAATGTAGCATAAATTATCGAAGATCTTTTGAGCTATGATTAAAAACAAGCAAACAAATGGACAAACAAACAAACAAACAAACAACAAAAAAAAGACATTATAGCTCAGCCCTCTCCAACACAGTAACAGAGGGAAAAAAGAAATGTACCACTTTTTTTTTTCTTTTTTTTTTTTGATTGGTTTGCCGGAGGGTTGTGTTTTTTTGTTTTTTTGTTTGTTTGTTTGTTTGTTTGTTATGCTGAAGGATATTTTCCCTTCCTACATACATTTTACTCTTTTTGTTTGTTTGTTTGTTTGTTGTTGTTTTGTTTGTTTGTTCCATATTTCTCCCCAAGACTTTATCATCATTTTCCTTTTTTATTCCTCTCTGTTTACTAAAATATTATGTTGTGGAATACTCATTTCTTGTATCTTGGACTATTCTCTTTCTTTTCTATCCTGTGTATAACATAATATGGATAATAATGTTAGCCTAAGATTGCTCTTTTATTCTACTGGACAGTATACTTATTAAATTAAAAATAAAGTTCAATTGTATGCCAGCAGCTTATACCTGCTGTGCCTGTGACAGCATGCATCTGAGATATGTAATTTCTCTCTAATAAGCATGATAAAGAAAGATGGTAACTAATTGCATGAAAAAAAAAAAGCAATAACAAAACCCAACAAACAAACAAAAAAAACCCCACATAGTCCTTATTTAACTAATTAATTATTTTCTGATTATAGCCTAGCACCTGCCGTAATTAAAACTCACTATTAGAAGTGATCCTAGTATCAATCTTGATGTGATTTTCAGCATATTTTCTATGTATATAGATAAATAGTAAATACAAAATTCACAGTATTTTTAAGCTAATTTTATTACATTCTGCAGAATTCGTTGCAACAACATTCTCTGTTTCATAGGGCTTTCCCAGCTGGACAAAAATTCAGCCTATCTGTGAGTCTTCTTTCACTGGGATCTGAAGTTTCCCCAAGGAATACATAAGTCCCATTTTTTATTAGTATTATTGTGTTGCCTCATGCAAAACAAAGAAAATACATCATGTTGCTGACTCCCATGTCTATGTGCCTAAGACCGCATTCATTTACATATCTGAGACATCCTAAGCTGTGTCTGCATATTAGACATGTACTGCAAAAATTCCATTGGTTTTACAACTGGTTCTGCTGTATCAAATTGCTGGTAGATATTTTAGGAGTTTGAGCCTTTACTATAAGCTGTATAGCTCCTTTTGAAACAGCTGAAGCAGCACAAATTCTGAGCAATACTCTTGCTGCAATATCTGAATGAGTATAAGGTTTGAGAGAGATTATATCCAACACTAAACTCTGGAAATAAGGTAGCATTAGATTTATCAGTGCTGAATTTAAATTTTGTTTGCTGCTGCAAGATGCAGTGCTAGAGATCAAATTCTACACTAAAGTCAAGCGCCTGATCAAGAGGGAAAAGAAAGTAGATGGACACTGGGATGATTCCCAATTACTAGCATAGTATATAACTGAGATTATTACTTCTCTTTTCTCTTTTTCATTCCCATTGAAGCAGTACCACTGAGGTGCAATGATCCCCAGTGGAGTGAAAATAAGCTCCTGATTTCTCTTATATGGGTCTCATTAAATGGGCTACTTTGCTACACTACTTATCATGCTAGGAATTTATTTTCTGTGCTACATGTAAGAATAAAAACAAGGCATGCTGCCAGAGGGGAATATACGACAGCAGTTTTCCACATCATTTTCCATTTCACAGTATTTGGAGCAACACAGCTCTATTCTTTGTTTCACCTTTAGAACATTCAGCTAGTATTGTCTAATTAACTTCGTACCATTCTCTCAATGACCTTCTCACTAAGCAGACATTAGAGCTTTCCTTCTATGTCTTTCTCCCAGTGAATGTTCAAGTAAAACAAAGGCAATCACAACCTTTTTAAGAAAATTAACAATAAAAGATAGCAGATGGGGGTACACATTTTTTGAGCTTGTATGAATTACCATTAAATTGCTATAAACATCTACACAGCAACTACGTAATTCTTTCTCTCAGGTTTTCTGGTAATGATCTAGCTGATTTTACCTACTGATAAATAGGATGTAGCAGGGGTGAAGAGAAGCAAGGTGGAAGAAATACTTCTGTTTGTCTCCTCAGAACCAATTTTTTACTTCTAACTCTGTTTTATGAAATGGAGAAAATGGTGTTATCAGGAATTACTGTGAAATTGACTTTGATAACTCATTTGCTAATATGCTATTACTGCTTCTACTGGTACAGTTACACTCCTTCATATATCTTCTATTTATATGTAATTTAGAAATACAATGACAGATAAATTTATATAAACTGTTTGAGAGTGACTTTTAGATCTGCACACCTAGGAAAGGGGAAAAATGTCTTTGTAAACAATGAACAATGATAGAGTGTTGTAAGAATAGTTGGATAACAAGGGATATAATTGCTTCAACTGAGCAATCCAGGCTGCAAGGGTCAGCGACCTTGGAGTGTTTTAGAGGGGGGTGGCAAACAGGGAGCTGGCAGCTGACAGTGAGAATGTTTCTGATACTGTAGAAGATTTATAGTTTTTCTCTATGCACCAATCATAGAACTGTATTTGCCTACTATTTGCTAGATAAGCAGTATAATTTTAGCCCACTATATAAGCTTGTGTGTGTGGCTATTTTTATTCCTTTGCTCTTCACTATATAAGTGTGGCTTTTCTCAGTAAAATGGAGCATGATGATTTAATCATATTGATACCTGTCGTGACTCTGGAACCTTTCTCCTCTTCAAGTGCCGCCCGAACAGGGACCTCATCAGCTTCGAGCTGGATTCCAAAACTTCTGTAGTAGCAGGAGCCTGGGAAGCGAGGAGATAGGAGGACGAGCTCACAGTGAGGCAATTGCGCACATGCGGATCGGGGTTGCAACCTGATAGCTCATAAGTGAATTTTCCTCCACAATGGAGAAAGAAGCGGCTGCTCAGTTATTGATGAGTATCCTCGTGAAGCGGGGTGAAGTGTGCTCATTGAAGCACTTAAAGGCTTTACTGACTTGGGGGAAGAAAGAAGGATTTTTTAAGGAAGTACCATTAATATTTAGCTCTGAGGAATGGAGGGCGGTGGGAGATCAGTTACGGGAGAAGACTATAAGTTGCGGCAAGGTTGTTAAGGACTTCTTATGTATAACTTGGCGATTGGTTATTGATACGCTGAAAAATATGCAGACAGAGCAGAAAGTGGTTATGGCCGCTGCGCAGGCACTTTCGGTGAAGCAACCAGAGGCAGGCGCACGGCAAAAGATTAACAGCCGTTTTAGTCGACTTTTTGCTTCTGAATCTAACTCAGGGCTGATAAGGCGAATGTCCGCTACGATAAAGGCGACAAATGAATTAGCTACAAAGGACGGAGCTGCAGAAGAGTGGCCGGAGCCACCTCCACCTCCTCCTGATTGCCCGTCAATACCATCGTGGGTGGTGGATTCTCCTTCATGGCTGAAACGTGATAAAGTGCAAGGCCCCCCTGACGCTTCCCCAGCCCCGGACGATTCAGGTGCTTCTGAGCATGTTTCCCTGGGCACTCCTGTTTTGACTTCTGGTGGTTCTGCGGACTCATCCTGTGCAGTGGCTGGTAGCTCAGTGGACTCAATGTTTCAGGAAGTCCTTAAAAAACTGGAGGAGTTATCTACAAAAGGAGAGGGAAAAAAAAAACACCTCCATATGCAACTGATACTAAGCCGTCTTGTTTTCCGATGCCAATGGTCCCAGCGACTCCAGTACCGAAGGTGGAGTGGTGGACGGGAGTGATTCGAGACGCTATTTTGGATGGCCACTGGCATGCTGCATCTTTAGCATGTCCAGTTATCATTGATCAGACTCAGGGAACTGGCACTTGGCAACCACATGATTGGAAAATTTTACAGCAAGCAAAGAAGACAGTTTTGGATTATGGTATTGGGTCTGAGGCGGCTCGACAAATAATTAGTTGGATTTTTTCAGCAGATGTGATGGCACCATATGATTGTACAAATGTAGCAAAATTATTGTTATCCCCTTCACAATTATTACTCTTTGAGCATGAATGGCATAGACTTGCTGATCGTGAGGTGTCTATTCCTCGTCAGCAGGGAGACGCACTTTATGGTGTTACTGCTGAAATGTTAACAGGAATTGGGGGTTTTGCAAATATGCAGGTACAATTACAATTTCCTGTGATAATTCATCAGACTGCTGCACAGCTTGCCTTGAAAGCTTTATTTAGCATTCCTGGGGAAAAGAAGGCACCGCCTTTTGCTGCAGTAAAGCAAGGGGTTGGTGAACCATAATCTAAATTTATCAATCGATTGTGGAATTCAATTGTGGAGCATCCAGACTTAGTAGATGAAACTAAATGAAGTGTCTTCTGAATGCTGGCCTTTGATAATGAGAATCAAAGGATGCAAAGCATTTTGGTGACATTACCCAGAACTGCTGCTGAGGTTGAAGAAATGTTGGAACTGGTTGATCGGGCAGACCAGGGCAGGCAGGCAGCAATAGTAGCGCAGGCGGTAAAATCAGCTCTACAAGAGCAAACATTTGCAACAGTAGTAAAAAAAAGGAGAATTTAGTAGAAGGAGAACTGATGTCAACTGGGTGTGTTATAAATGTGGTAAAACAGGGCATGTAAAAAAGAAATGTTTTTCCACGGTATGGTGTGATAAGTGTCAGAATGATACTCATGCAACTGCAGTCTGCCAACGCTCGGGAAACGGGAAACGCAGCGCTAACGTGAGGCCACGTGACGACAACAGTAGCTGTGACAGAACCAACGGATTTCTCAACCAAGCAGTCCCAGCAACAGCAGGAAGTCTCGGAGTGGACTTGGCAGCAGCAATGAGTGTCACTTTAACAGATAAAACAGTTACCTTGATTCCCACAGGGGTACATGGTCCATTGTCAAATTTACAGCTGGGAGGGTTACTATTGGGTCGATCATCTGCAGGACTAAAGGGTCTTATTGTCATTCCAGGCGTAATTGATGTGGACTTTAAGGGTGAAATTATGGTAATGGGGTATACGTTAAATCCTCCAATGTTTATTCCAAAAGGCAGTGTAATAGCACAAATAATAGCACTGCCAAATGTTCAGCCTAATGCGGGATTATCAGAGGAAAGGCAAGGAGGCTTTGGATCTACAGGAAATGTAGTACGCTTTACTAGACCCTTGCATAGTCGGCCTTCGGTGTCTGTTTTACTGAGTGCAGGAGGTTGTCGAATTGCTGTTTTGGGTATGATTCTGGAGCAGATGTGTCAGTTGTTAGCCAAGATGTATGGCCTCTTCCATGGGAGTTGATTTCTCCAGCTGATGGCATTGCTGGAGTCGGTGATTCAGCAAGAACCTACCAAAGTGCTACTCCCATTAGGATACAACTTGAGGGAAAGCAGTTGTCTCTCCGGGTTTATGTCTTGGCATTGCCAGGAAATATCCAAATGTTAGTCAGAAGAGATATTTTGAGTCAGCTACGAGCAGTTATTTCGACAGAAAAGGGTTTTTATTAGTGGCCACTGTGGAGCAACCTCCCATTCTTGCTATCACTTGGTTAACTGACAAACTTGTCTGGGTCGATCAGTGGCTGCTAACGCAAAAAAGGTTGCTGATAGCTGAACAATTAGTCATCGAACAACTGCAGGCAGGTCATATTAGACCTTCAAATAGTCCCTGGAACACACCTATTTTTGTTGTTCCAAAGAAGTCTGGGAAATGGCATCTCTTACATGATTTAAGAAGAGTTAATGAACAAATGCAGAGTATGGGGTCTCTTCAGCCTGGCCTTCCTTCCCTTGCTATGCTACCAGAAAATTGGCATTTGTTAATCATAGATTTAAAGGATTGTTTCTTTACAATTCCATTGCATCAGACAGATTGTCAGAGGTTTGCTTTCACTTTGCCGGCGATCAATAAGCAGGCCCCTTCAAAAATGTTTGAATGTGTAGTCTTACCGCAAGGCATGAAGAATTCTCCTACTATGTGTCAATTATATGTGAGTTGGGCATTGGAACCGATTCGAATGCATTGGAAGCAAGCAATTATATATCATTATATGGATGATATCTTATTTTGCAGAAAAGAATCATTTTCCCAACGTGATCTGGACTTTCTAAAAGGGTCCTTACATTCTAAAGGGCTCATGATTGCACCAGAAAAGATACAGAAACAGGAACCATGGTTATACTTAGGCTGGAAATTTTCCAAGTCGCTAATTAGACCTCAGAAAATTGAATTTTCGACTAACATAAAAACCTTGACCGATGTGCAAACGTTATTAGGAAACATTCAGTGGGTTAGGAAATGTGTTGGTATCTCCAACAGTGCTATCGAGTGTTTGCTTCCTTTGCTTCGTGGTACTTGTGCTGAACAAGCTGTGATGATCTCACCTGAGCAGCGCCTTGCTATTGAAAATGTCATGCAGAAAATTGCTTGTGGGGCTTCTACTCGGTGTATTGCTGGTCAACCTGTATCGTTGCTTGTTTGTACACATGAATGTTACCCATTTGCCATTCTAGGGCAGTGGAGAAAAGAAAAAGGGGAAAAGGGGTTATGACAGGTGGAGGATGCCTCTACCGAGCATGAATGCATTAGATTAGATTTCCGAATTTTGGAATGGGTGTTTTTGCCCACGCAACCAAAAGTGAGTCTTCAAACTCGAATAGAACTGCTAGCAGAACTGATCAGAAAGGGACGAACAAGATGTGTGGAAATCTCAGGGGAAGAACCAGGTGACATTAGTTTATCAATTACCTCAGAGCATTTCGTTTGGTATCTACAGAATTCAGTTCCCTTTCAAGAAGTAGTGTTGGGATATAATAGGATCATTCACTCTGAAACTCCCAAAAGGACCTTTATGGCAGGTATTGTGAGCTTATAAGCGGAAATTGGGTTCTCAGTTTTCAGCAGTACCTATCCAGGGGCAGACGTGTATACAGATGCTGGTTCTGCAAGGCGATTAGCTGTCTGTGTGTGGTATGACCAAAGGGTTTGGCACGATCATGTGACTGATGCAGTTCCAGGAGAATCCTTACAAACGCTGGAATTGGCAGCAGTAGTATGGGCATTGCAGCAATGGTCAAGAGTGTCAATCGATATCGTAACAGATTCTCTGTATGTAACTAACGTGGTATCCTGAATAGAGGATGCGATATTAAGGTGCTCAAAACGGCCACGATTATTAGAATTTTTTCTACACTTACAAGATGCTATTAAAGCTAGGACAGCAGATTACTGTATTATCCATATCAGAAGTCATCAATTTGATGTGGGACTGGGTGAAGGAAATTATTGAGCAGATAAATTAGTTAGTACGGCGCAGGTGGTTTGTCAAAGTGACTTTGCTAGAGCGCACATGTCTCATGAAATGTTTCATCAGAATGCTCGAGGTCTTAAAAGACAGTTTGACCTCACATAGTCTGAAGCCACAGGGCAATGGGAAGGTCCCTTATCACTGATAACTTGGGTCGTGGATATGCTTGTGTTTCCACAGGGACTGGCCCTATATGGGTTCTAGCACGATATGTTCGGCCTCATCTCAAGGCAGAAAATAGCATCCAGCCCTTCTATTGACTGGGATTGTGTGCTGCTTACTTATTGGTATTGCTTTGTAACTTGCTGTATTGCAAATAACATTAGTAGCGGTATGATATAGTGAGTGAGTGCAGCCTCAAGAATTAGAATTATTAGGCATTATCTAGGTTGTTGTGTGTTTCTTTTATTTTACTAGATAATCGAATGTGAATTAAATAGGATTTGATGTTACCAATGCTGGAATCTATGGGAATAATTCTTTTTAATGTATTAGTAATGCTCAGTTATGATGCTATCAGCTTATCAATAGCCTTTTCTTGATTTGTGAAGACAAAACCTGGAAAAGAATCCCAGGCAAAGGGATGACCCTGTAGTATAGAATGATTAACTCTCTTTTATCCTGCTAATCAGGATTTTTTAAAAAATATGACTTGAAACAAAGGCGCACGCTAAGAGAGCTAACCTTGATAGTTTATTCTGTTTTGCAAGCAGGTGTTCCACTTGGGCTCTGTGTCACACACTGGCCATGCAGATGCGGTGTACAAAGGGAAAATACCCTTCAGACCCTGAGAGGAATAAAGGCTGGAGAGAATCTGTGGTGGGTGAGAAAGGAAAGTGCCCTTTGAAGCAGGGGACACCCTGCTGGCACTGCCTATCGCATCCACTGACAACATGTTCTTTCTCTCTCCTTTTCTGCAGTTTGTTGTTTCTCAAAAGTCAATAAGTAATAATGCCCCTAGTGATACCTTAGTACATTTGCCCACTGATATTGATTCTATCTGATATGCAACTTCATAAAGTTGTATAGCCAATAATTTTCTATTAGCCCAAAGGCATGGTTGTGAGCACTCTGAAAGCATTTGTTATACAAATTTTAGTGTTTATTCAAAATCAACATATCAGAACATACGAAACATAGAGACTCTTTTCTAACCAGGTACAGATTAACACAGAACGGGACACTCGGAGATTTATTTCCAGGTTGCAGAAACTTGGGCTGCAGGCCAAACATGTGTTTGTTCTTTTTAGTAGGTTAACAGTATTTCTTGTCATTATGCTATGTTTGCCTTGTTTCCTTTCTCAC
>JACDJE010000637.1:0-14622 GCA_016647715.1 Pavo muticus | reverse complement strand
GAAAAGGAAAAGGAAAAGGAAAAGGAAAAGGAAAAGGAAAAGGAAAAGGAAAAGGAAAAGGAAAAGGAAAAGGAAAAGGAAAAGGAAAAGGAAAAAAAACCCTTTTTCTTTTCTGAAAGGTCACAGAATCACAGAATCATAGGGGTTGGAATGGACCTCTGGATATCACCTATTCCAACCTCTCTGTCAGAGCCAGGGGTAGGCAGAGCTTCCTGAGAATCACTCTGTGTGCAGTGGGGGTCCCTTTGGTCTGTTTGTAAACAAGATCTCAGACACAGAATTCAATCTGGGGTGCCAAATTGTCTGAAATCTGGGAATAAAATCATGAAATCCAATGTGGTGTTACTAAGCAGACATTCTTTATTTTATGGCTTCAGATGTGTGAGGGGATTTCTCCACCCTAACTGTGCATAACTTGTACAAAAAACTTCCACTTATATACATCATTTGTGTTACATATGCAAAAGGTACAGACATATTCAACATTCCTTCCCCCCAAACATGGGATCCTGCCTCTTTGCACATACGCAGTGATTTTGGGTGTGTCTCAAAACCCTCTGAGATGAAATAAGCAGTCTTCCTCTTCATGACCACGGACTGCCTTCTTGTTTTTCCAAGTTGGCAGTTTTCCATAGCTCATTTGCAATAATGAGCAATTCTTTATCTTAGCTCCCTATTTTTCTAGCCTAGTAATAAGCAGTTAGAAGAAAGGAAGAGACTTTGTAGAATGATATACTGGAGTAAGGGCATCTACACTGAGCTAAATAGCAGTGATATACTGGGCTTCTTGAATAGATGAAGGATGTTCTGCTTGGCATGAAGTGTGTTTAGCTTAGCATCTGTATGAACCCTTCTTTGTTTTTCTGGCTAAAAGTTTGCTTCCTGAGGTATTTCTTGTGATAAGTTTCTAACTGATTTATTGAGGAGGCAAGTGATGGTTGCTACTGTGTGAAAATCAACATCACTTTGTGGACATTTGAAAGCACCTTCCTCCAGAGCTGTTTGCCTCTGGAAGAGAGTGCTCAGGTGAAAGCACTGGTGAAAGATCTGGCCTGTGACTAAATAGCTCCAGCTTGGTATGGGAAAATTGGGGAATGATACCATCATGTCCTGTGAAAAACAGGATGCAGGTGGGCATCCCTGCTCCCTCTTATCTGCTGGCAAGGCCCGGAAGATGGGAACAAAGGACTCTGGGATCTCTCTTCTGCTGAGATCCCAGAGCCAGGAGCTGCCACTCCAAGGAGAGCTGACTCAACCACTTTGGATTTGAGCTGTCACTCCAAAGAGAGCTGACTCGACCACTCTGGACTTATAAATAAGTTTGTACTACCATCCAAAAGTCGTTGTCATCAACAGAACAACGCCCGATGACCCACCACTACAGAAGATTGACTCTACTATGAACCACGCTGGATCCATGGTGGTGACTATCTCCCTCTTGCTTCCTATAAAGACTCCTTGCTTCTATTTCCTATCTTTTCTATCGCCCTTCTTCCCTTCCCCATCTCCCTGATTAAGATTTGTAATAAACTGGTTGGATCAACGTTTGAACCGTTGTTTCTTAGTCTCACACTGGGTATACATACATATAAAAGAACCTCATCTCCCTCCTATAAATTGGAGCGAGACAGCATCCAGTGTGTTTTCTTCAGCATCAGGCAATTAGGGTAAATGCATCTTGCTTAGCATCAGCTAGTTATGTGAAATCAAGTATTGTTCAGTTAAGGATATCAGTGCTAAAGCAGGTTCCCCCAGGTTGCAGAGAAAAAAAAAGCATCTAGGTGAATTTTGAATATGTCCGGAGAAGGAGGCTCCACAACTTCTCTGTGCAGCCTGTTCCAGTGCTCTGCCACCATCTAAGTAAAGCAGTTCTTTCTCATGTTCTGATGGAACATCCTGTATTCCAGTCTGTTCTTGTTCTGCTGCTAGGCACTGCTGAAAAGAGCCTGGTCCCATTATCTTGATGATCCTTAAGATATGAGTATAGATAAAAACCCCTCTTAGTCTTCTCCAGGCTGAACAGTCCCAGGTCTCAGAACCTTTCCTCAGATGGGAGATACTTCAGGACAATAATCATCTGTGTAATCCTTCACTGGACACTCTCCAGTATTTACCTTTGTAAATACTTTTTGTCTATCTTGAACTGAGGAGCCCAGAACTGGACCCAGTACATCAGATGTGGCCAGGGCAGAGTAGAGGGAGAAGATAACCTCCCTTGATCTGCTGGGCACGTTCATTTTGAAATGTCCCAGGATACCATACAAGGGCACACTCATGGCCAACTTGTTCACAAGATGTTGTGGTTTTATTATTTCTGTTATCAGTATTCCACATCATAACATCATGTAGTGCTCTGGGAGTTAACAAGTTAATGCTGCAGTTCTGTGGATTGTCAAATGTTCCTGGCACCTGATTCTCAGAAGAGAAGAAGAACTACAGCTCACAGAAGACTTCATTATTTCATTTCCATTTTCCATTCAGAGGGAAAGATAAAACTGTCTGAGAGTCATAAGACTTATCCCTTTCTTTCTACTCGTCTGTGATGTATGCTCCCTAGCCATCTTGCCTGCAGTATGAAAGTAAGACCTTCGGTTTTTGGACACTCTCATTTTATTTGATTTATTAATTTCAATTCCAATTTGATATTTGATAGCAACTCTGATGTGGAATAGAGTATGTTCTTGTTTGCGCTATATGTTTATGATTCACATTACTTGATTTTTACTTTGAAGACCACAAATAGATCCTCAAATGTGCAATATGCCTAGGATGCTAAAGAGGAGAGAATGCATCTTTGTAGATTTGGATTCTGAGACAGATTTGTTGGTTATTTATTATGAATGACAGACTAAAAGAAAACAGCCAACTAATTTGTAACTGTTGTACTCT
Source organism: Pavo muticus (assembly GCA_016647715.1). Taxonomy (NCBI): domain Eukaryota; kingdom Metazoa; phylum Chordata; class Aves; order Galliformes; family Phasianidae; genus Pavo; species Pavo muticus. Next base: position 11,733 of record JACDJE010000637.1, on the reverse strand, counting down.
GTCTTTTAAGGACAGTAAAAATAAAAGGAAAGAAAAGTAAAAAAAAAAATAATTGCCAGAAACAGAGAATATAAATTATGGTATAAGAAGATTAATTTTCTGTCTGTTTAGTTACCAGTGAGAACAAGGACAAGAAGCCTTCCCACAACCTTTATTTTCCATATTCAGCAGTTTTTCATCTTTCCTTTCTTTTTGCAACTATTATTTGTTTCTCTCTCATTCATCGTAAGTTGCTGCTATGTACTGAACAGGCTCCTTCCAAGCTAATTATCAAGATTTATTATCCAGCTAACTAGCATTCTTCTGCCCATTTACTCATTTTCAGACAAGAAGTTCTTCCATCTTTTTCACTTCTACATCATTCATTCTTGAAGGAAGACTTTGCTGGGATTCCCACTTATGAAGTCTCAATATTGCCCCCTGTCAATGGTTTACGGGCTGGTTCGGCCCGGTTCCGTGACTAGTGGGGCAGAGGGATTTCGCAAATCCGCACCTCTGAAAAGGGAAACAGGGAACCCTGAAATAATTAAAAACAGTGGCAACGATCTGAGGAGAAACAAACTAATTTACTAAATATGGTATTGGAATGCAAGATAGCACACTATAATACAATATAATTAGAATTGAAACTAATAAATCAAATATAATGAGAGAAGGTATCTGAAAGCTGTAGGCCTTATGCTAGTGCTGAGGCGATGCATGCGGTTGGGACAAGTAGCAGTGAGGAGAGGCTGAAGATCAAGAAGAGGAATGTCAGATGACCTACCAAGGCCTTAAATCTGTTCCCCCGAGCAGAAATGAAAACAGCAGAGCAGACAGTCTTCCGGGGAATATAGCTCTTCTTCTCTTCTGGGACAGGTACTGGAGCATTAACACCTTAACTCCCAGTGTACTACATGATGTTATGATGTGGAATACCGACAACCAAAAATCATAAAACCATGACATTCAACCCCTTATCCTACATCACTACATCATGTTTAATATATACAAACAAACCATAATTAACAAGCATTAAACACACACACACACAAACCTATGTATATACACATGAAATTACTGACTGCACTCCCCCAACATCAAATTCCCTTGTGGTACACATTGAACATCCCCATTTTTCTGCATCACCCACCAAGTGGACCCAAGTCCCTGGGCAAAAACAGTTTCATGAAGAGGTTTGCCCTTCCCAGAAGCTGGAAAGACCCAAACTGTTTTTCTCAGCATGTTCTCTACATGGACTACAGGCACCTTATCTCTCTCTACAGTATGTAGGGAGCTGGCAGGACCATTGCGATTGATAGATCCTCAAGCGTTGACTAACCAGATGGCTTCTGCCAAATGCTTCTCCCAATGCTTAAATGTTCTGCCAACCACTGCTTTCAACATGGTTTTTAACAACCCGCTGTATCGTTCAACTCTACCAGAAGCTGGTGCATGATAGGGGATATGATAAATCCACTCAATGCCATGATCTTTGGCCCAAGTATTTACAAGAGAATTTTTGAAATGAGTCCCATTATGGGACTCAATTCATTCTGCGGTGTCATGTTGCCACAGAACTTGTTTCTCGAGACCTCATATTGTGTTTTGGGCAGTAGTATGGGGTACTGCATATGTTTCAAGCCACCCAGTGGTTGCTTCTACCATGGTAAGAACATAACACTTACCATTGCGAGATCGTGGCAAGGTGATGTAATCAACCTGCCATGCCTCCCCATATTTATACTTTTGCCATCGCCCTTTCCCCCCAAAGAGGTTTCATCTTCATGGCTTGTTTAATCATGGCACATGTGTCACAGTCATGAATAATTTGTGTAATAGTGTCCATCGTTAAGTCCACCCCTCAGCCTCTATCCCATTTATATGTTGCACCCCTTCCTTGATGGCCTGAAGTCTCATGGGCCCACCAAGCTAGAAATAACTCTCCCTTGTTCTGCCTGTCCAAGTCTATTTGAGCCACCACAATTCTGGCAGCTCGATCTACCTGATGGTTGCTTTGTTTTTCTTCAGTAGCCCTACTCTTGGGCACATGAGAATCTACATGACGTACCTTTACAACCATATTCTTTATTTGGGCAGCAATGTTTTTCCACAGTTCAGCAGCCCAAATAGGTTTACTCCTTCTTTGCCAGTTGTTTTGTTCCCACTGCTGTAAGCAGTGCCATAAGGCATTTGCCACCATCCATGAGTCAGTGTAAAGATAAAGCATTGGCCACCTCTCCCATTCAGAAACATTTAAGGCCCGTTGAACAGCCTTTACCTCTGCAAATTGGCTTGATTCTCCTTTTCCTTCGGTGGCCTCTGCAACTTGTCATGTGGGGCTCCACACAGCAGATTTCCATCTGTGATGCTTCCCCACAGTACGACATGATCCATTTGTGAACAGGGCAAATTTCTTTACATTTTCTGGTAGTTCATTGTATGGTGGGGCTTCTTTAGCTCACGATACTTCTTCTGCTGGTAATGTTTCAAACTTTTTACCTTCAGGCCAGCCCATGATCACCTCTAAGATTCCTGGACAGCTGAGGTTCCCCATCCGAGCTCTTTGCATAATCAACACAATCCACTTACTCCAAGTGGCATTAGTAGCATGATGGGTGGAGGGGACTTTTCCTTTAAACATCCAGTTCAACACTGGCAGTCAACATGCTAGAAGGAACTGTGTCTCAGTACCAACTAATTCAGAAGCAGCCCGAACCCCCTCATATGCGGCTAAGATCTCCTTTTCATTTGGAGTGTAGCGCTCTTCAGACCCCCTGTATGCTCGACTCCAGAATCCCAGGGTTCGGCCTCGGGTCTCTCCAGAGGCTCTTTGCCACGGACTCCAAGTGGGACCTTTCTCTCCAGCAGCAGTGTAGAGGATGTTCTTTACATCCTGTCCCATCCGTACTGCCCCAGGGCCATGGCTCGGGCTATCTCCTGATTAATGTGCTCAAAAGCCTGCTGCTGCTCAGGACCCCACACAAAATTATTCTTCCGCGTCACCTGATAGAGGGGGCTTACAATGAGGCTGTAGTTTGGAACATGCATTCTCCAAAAGCCCACTATGCTCAGAAAAGACTGTGTCTCTTTCTTATTAGTGGGTGGAGACATAGTGGTGATTTTGTCAATCACATCTCCTGGGATGTGACAACGTCCATCTTGCTACTTCATGCCTAGGAACTGAATTTCCTGGGCAGGTCCCTTCACTTTGTTTCGCTTAATAGCGAAACCGGCACGCAGAAGGATCTGGATTATTTGCTCTCCCTTCTCAAAAACTTCCCTTGCTGTGTTGCCCCACACAGTGATAGCATCAATGTACTGTAAGTGCTCGGGAGCACCAACCTGTTCTAGCGCAGCTTGGATCAACCCATGGCAAATGGTTGGGCTGCGTTTCCACCCCTGGGGCAAACGATTCCTGGTATACTGGATGCCCCTCCAGGTGAAAGCAAACTGTGGCCTACATTCTGTGGCCAAAGGAATGGAAAAGAAGGCATTAGCAATGTCAGTGGTGGCATACCATTTGGCCGCTTTTGACTCCAATTCATATTGGAGTTCTAACATGTCCGGTAGAGCAGCACTCAGTGGGGATGTAACTTCATTCAGGCCACGGTAGTCTACCGTCAGCCTCCATTCTCCACTGGCTTTACGCACCGACCATCTGGGACTATTAAAATGTGAGTGAGTTTTGCTGATCACTCCCTGACTCTCTAGTTGACGAATCAGCTTATGAATGGGGAACAAGGAATCCCTGTTGGTGTGGTACTGCCATCTGTGCACCATTTTTGTAGCAATCGGTACCTGTTGCTTTTTCACTTGTAGCAATCCCACAACAAACAGATCTTCTGATAGGCCAGGCAAAACAGACAGCTGCTTAACACCTTCTGTGTCTACAGCAGCTATTCCAAAGGCCCATCAATATCCTTTGGGATCCTTGAAATGTAGTTCTTCTTCTCTTCTGGGACAGGTACCCAGAACTGGAACATTAACACTTTAAGTCCCAGTGTACTACATGATGTTATGATGTGGAATACCGATAACCAAAAAATCATAAAACCAGGACACCCCCCTATATTTCTTTCTTTCTGATACACTCATTATTAAATTTTGATATGAGAAGGATTAGATTCAGGTTGGATATAGCTTGTAAATATGAGCAAGACTATAGCATGAGCTACTTAAATAGTTTTCATTAAGCTCAGTTTCTGACATGAATGTAGAAATATCTGAGAAACCAGCACATAAGATGGTTGGAACCTGACAATGTTATGGAAATTCCATTTTTTTCCAAGTGCTTTGTCACCTCCAGACCTGGTTGGAAAATATAAACTGGATTTTAATATATCTCTATGCAGTCTCCTCCCCATCCATATCCTCCAAGATTTACTGGTGTGGATTAGCTTGCCTACTCTTGGTTCTCGGTCAGTTCTTCTGCATAAAAGTGATTTCTTGGCATGCTAGTAATAAATGGAAGAAAATTACCAATATAATTTTCTATGATTTTGATGCATATTTGATAATTGTCAGCCAACATAAAAGGATGTTTTTAATACAGTATTGAATAGAGGAATGTACTTACACCTCACATAGAGAAATGTAGGTTACTCTGAAAATAACACTCCCTATTTATTTCCATGGAAACTACAAATGACACAAAGAGAACAATAAACAGTATTTGATAGAGCAAATTATCAGCTACATAATCATAACAACTATCTATGCATTTTCACTTCTGATGAACAAGAGCTTGCATGCCACATTTATAATAATCTGTGCCAGAGAAGGTGAACCACTGTTGATGTCATCACTGCTAAAATGCAGCACTCACAGCCTCACTGTGCTCACATTCGCTGTTTGGTCTCCATAAAAGTTCAGCAAGCATTGATGAGTGGGTGTAATTTTTTCCACATGGAGGAATTCAATGGCATACCTTTTCTTCATATGTATTTCCTTGTCAAACTTCAGTTTTGTCAGACTGCCTCTTGTGGAGGAATGGCTGAAGGAGCAAGGCAGCCATGACTCGCTGTACGAGCAAAATCTCTGTGGCAGCACAGAAGGCATCATGCTGGAAAAATACTGTGAGAACAGGATAGTGGAGGATTGCAGATAAGGGTCACTGTGGCCTTGAAGCTAGAAGCAGATGCAAGACAGGGAATTAGTGCATGCATACGCTGGAATGTATACACCCCCCCTGTGCTGTAAATATGAGTAGTTGATGTAGCAGTGAGCATTAGTAACCAATCTGATTAATGTCAATAAGATATGTAGCCAATCGGGCAATGCCAAGTATACTTTCTTCCTTATAAAAGGATTGCTCTGTTTAGAATAAAGTGAAGCTTTTACCACTCATATTGAGTTTGTCATGCTTCCCCGCGTGCTGGACACCCATCCCTGTTGACTCCGCTGCAGCCTCTCTTTTACAGTCTGCCACATGGCAACAAAATGTAATGGAATATTTGTGGGAAGATTCAGTCTCTAGTGCTGTACCATTAACATCTGCTTCTGATGTTTTGGACCAACATGATAAATTACGAGGCATTACTTATATGGCAGCCCTCATAAATCAGTGCGTACAAAATAAATATTTGCTTCTGAAAAATGATAGTAATTACAAAATTATGGCTGTTCACAATCATTTTATATGCTCTTTCCTAACAATCTTAGTACTCAATACTTACCCAAGATTTGGTTAATGAAACAGTTCCTTCACAGATATTAGCATAGAAAATGGTAATGCTGTGGTAAAATGGTAAAATTTTGGTGATTATATTTCAAATTTGCTAATAGATTGAGTTGAAGTTCCTCACTGTCATTAAATACAGATAGACGTAAATGCTGCTCTCAAAGGAGGAGACTGATCGACTTAACAGAACTCCTAGAAAATTTTGAAATTTACTTTAATTTTATAACCTCACACATTTTATTTGAAAGATTGAAAAAGCTGAAAGCCCATAGTTGGCCTTCTCCATTGATGATGATCAGTATCCATTACAACCACATCAAAAGACAGCTAAAAAAAGAAAGTAAAAAAAAATAAAATAAAAGATAGGCTTGCAATTCTTGTCTCATCTGACATTGCACTGAAGGAGAGATATCAGTCCCTTTTATTCTCTTCATGGAAGCTTCTCTATGGAGATCCAAACTACATTGGCCTTCCTGGCCCCAGTGCTTGCTTTATCTTGGTGATGTGAGAGGTAAGGTACAGAACAGGCTTGCCCCTTTAAGACCAAGGCATCCCATTGGCTTCCAAATAGTATGAGTTGAGGGACCCAATCACCAAATGAGCCTTCAGGTAGGTAAGGGTATCAAGCAATCATGTCTCAGGGTCTTTTGGATGGGACCAAGGTGTAAAAGTTCTCTGTCACACCGCAGTTTGCTGAAGCCGGGAAGTTGGAGACAGGTGAGCCAAAATCCATGAAAAGTCTCTTTCTCGTTACCTTATCCTCTTGCGTAATCCTATACAATCTAAGAATATGTAAATCTGTAAAAGAAAAAAAAAATCTGTTTATGGCATGGAAGTCTCACATCTCTGTGATACCTGATGCTAGTTTAAATACAAACATTTAATGGTAGTTAAAAACAAGACGGAAAAATAGTATTTTTTCTAGGATAGGCAGTTTGGACAGTCAATAATTATTTTATGGTAGATGCCACTGATTGCTCCAGAATCACAATTCTCACTAAAAATTGTTTTATACTTAGGGTTAATTTACCAGTTATAAATGAACTAACATCATGAAAGATTAGCATTAGTTTGAAACAATGGCTAAAAACTATAATCTTCTAAATATCTGCTGCTGTTTAATTCATTTAAAAGAAATTCCAGCTGTGTGGATTGTACTGATAGTATGGCTTTTGAACATTATAGTAACTGTTTTACCACTGATAAAACTACTCAAAAAAGAGGAGCAGAAGGATCATATTGCAATGATTTGCATCACAAGATCATCTAGGAATAGTCTAGAGTGGAATTTGATCTGTGAAGGAGATATTTAGCATTAACCTGAAGATCTGCATTTATTCTTAATACATCATCCCAGTTCATGCTACAGACAGATAAAATCTGGATTGAGGCATTGTCATCACTTTTCAGCTGTGAACCACAAACATGATTGGTGTTTAAGTACCTTATGGTCAATTATTTTTGTTACCTATTCCTCATACAGAACAGTCCTGCAAATTAACAAGACAAATTTACAGTAAGTGCTTAGAAATAAAGATTTTGCAAGTTCACAATAGTATAGGTATAATAGGAAACCTGATGAATCAGTAAAGAGAAATAAAGAAACCAGTGTCTTACATCAGGATCCTTTGAAAAAAAGTATAAGACAATTTTATCATAAATATGGAGGACTTAAAATTTTTAATACATCGGGTTAAAAAAAAAAAAAAAAAAAGATGCTCTACCGACTACTGGTGGCTACTAATACTTTCGATAAAGATGGAAGAAAAATAATGAATAACCCATCTGACAGTTATGCATCTTATCTTTTATTTTTTCTTATAGGATCTTGTAACCTTCAGGTAGAACTGCAATCTCAAAATGTGGAAAACCTCATTTCTCAAGACTGTTGATCAGTCTTGATCATCTACACATGATGTCATTTTACAAATAGGCAATCAAATTATATGGAAGGTATGCCAGAGACGTCCCCTTACTGGGACTATTTTTGAGCCACATCCAATTGCTGCCTCAGTGCGAGATGATCAATTATACAGAGATTGTTTTATCTTCATGTCTCTAAGTCTTATTTTTACTTCACTGTTTCCCACATCAACTCTCACATTATATCATATAAAATATCAATATGCAAAACAGCTACTTGGTGATGATGAACACTATAGGATTGCTGTGAATATAAAAATAAAAACAAAAACAAAAACAGGGAATAGTGCCTTTTTCAGGGTGACTATTTCTAACAAGCATTCAGATTTGAAGGTATGATTATTTTGAAACAAAATTCTGTGTGGAATGGGTCTTTCTTAAGAAAAATAATAGGTACTGTAGTTCTTCATTTATCTGCTTTTCACAAGATGGCTTATCACAAGCAGATCCCTAAACCACCTGCAGATTATTCATCATTATTTCCATAAAATAAGCAAACAGAGATCCTAGTTTTAAAAAATGAAAACTCCTATTAATCACAGTACCTTGATCTTAATAACTACATGACCTGACATTCACCTTGTTGAACTAAATATTTGCCAGGGATTGTGGTTTTGCTTTTAGGAATCTATCTTTAATGATCTTTTGTGTAGAATCTCATTAATAAAATAAAAAGCTTCCTTGACTTCTTCATTTCATATACTCTTCCCGTGACTCTCTATTTTTGACTATTTACCAACCCCTCCCGTATTTCTATCTCTTTCTATATATATTGTTGTTGATTTTCTCATGTTATTAAGCAGTCTGTTATCTAATTTTCCACCTGATGTGTCCATGAACTGAATGATTCTACGTTTTTTTTCTGCAAAACTATCTTTACAGTTAAATTTACTATATTGGTCCACAATATCAGAAGGAGTTGATGGTGGTAGGCAGTAGAGGCTGAATCTCCCCACCAATATTCCATTTTGTTGCCATGCAACAGATGGCAGCAGGGGGGCAGTCTGACAAAATGATTACTGACCTGGAAGTGCGTATGAAACAAAGGAATGTCACTGAATTCCTTGGAAAAAATTGCAACCACTGACACTCATCAACACTTGCTGAATGTTTATGGAGACCAAACAGTGAATGTGAGTACAGCAAGGCTGTGAGTGGTGCATTTCAACAGTTCTGACAGCAGTGTGAAAGACAAGCCACATTGTGGACAGCCATAGGCATCCATCACATCACAAAATGAAGAGCATTTTGATCAGCTCATCCACATGAATCATGAATGGTTGTGAAAAATAACTGAAAAACAGTGTTTTGTAGCTGACAATTTGCTCTATCAGTGTTATTGTGCTCTTCAGATCTGTTGTAGTTCAATGGACGTAAATAGGAGGCACTACATTTTGAAGGCCTATGTAAGAAATAGTTTCAAAATTAGGAACAATTGCTGCCACGGTAGTTTCTAAATTTCTCATCAAATTGATTTGGTTGCATCTAAGACTTCATACACAGAATCACAAATTGTATCAAGGCATTGCATTTCTCACCAGGCAGAAGAGGAAGTATATGAAGACTCTGAGAAACATTATTATGTTTCTGGTTGTACCTGTTTTTCTTCTGTTCTCTGTAAGCAGTTACAGAATTTACAGAATTGAAGAGAAAAGAAGAGAAAAATGAGGGTTTGAGAAAGTCAATGCTGCCTTCACTGGGAAGTTACTTTAAAGCACGACTCTGATCTGTCAGCTGTAAACAGAAAGATTCAAATATGGTGAATAGCTCAAAAGCCAGTGTCAATTATCAATTGCCAGCAATTGAGGACCTCAGGAAGTGTCAAAGTTTCCTGCAACCACAGCCATATCTGTGTCTTCAGCATTTTCCATTGGCTTGTTTATCTTCTGCACTGCTTGTTGGGCATTTTGTTTCTAGGCCATGTGGCTATGTTAATATATCTTCTACTTTTACTCCCTGGAATTAACAATCATCTATAATCTAAAGAACACATGCACATGTACCAATAACTGCCAGGAGAGGTATTACCTGTGTCGGATCCAGGGTACATAACGGAGTGGATTTCACTTACTAGAGACACAATTTCTCCCTTGTCAGCAGGGACTGTGTGCCTGTTATTGCAATAATGAATAAACTGCTGCTTCATGAAGATCTCTGCCTGATTAGAATTTTTTGATTCCGGGTATGTTTCTCACACTTTATATTATCCATCTCAAATAAAGATGCAAAATGATTTTTTCTCCAAATTTTTTCCAGATTTATTGTTGTAATACAGCATAAATGACCCGTACTATTACTACAACTAGTCAATAGAGATTACGCATCTCAAAGATGGCTCAGTTCCTCGAAGAAAGAGCTGCATCATGCCTATTCCTCTCTGTTGATCATAGAAGTACTAAAAAAACAGTTTATCTGAGAGAAAACAAGGAAATACATGAAACAGCAGATAACGTCCTTAAAAATGAAACATGGATGGGCTTAGTAAGAGGCTGGGAGGGAGACTCAGGGTGTCTGTCTCAATCAGCCCAAATGGATATTCCCTATCCTTTAGTGATATGCTCATTAGTTAAACTAATTCTAGTGCTTAAAGGCTGGCTAGGTATCAGTCTGCTGCTGTGGGACAGTGTCTAATTGCCTTTGCATCACATTTTTTCTTCTTCCTCTTTCCTTCACATATTAAAAGGCCGTTCTCTTGATACACAAATATTTCTGACATTTGGTTTTCTGCTCCTGTTCTCCACTATTTTAGCAGTGTGGGATAAGCGAGCAGCTAATGGCTTCTTAGTTACCGAATGAGGTAAAACCATTAAAATATAATTTGTTTAAATGTAACTTATAGTAAATCAGAATTTTAGCAGCTAAAAAAAGAAAGAAAAAAAAAAAAGAATGAACAAAATCCACTATTTAATCTGTTGCCGCAATTATCTAGACTCAGTAAGAAACCTTTTTTAGATTAGGGAAATTGAATAAATTATTATAATGACCACCTTCGCGTGAGTAACAAGCCCACCTGTTAACATACCAAACATGAGTATGAGGATTGCTGATAGGATTGGCAAAAGCTGCTGTACTGCTAATGAACTATTCTAATTAATTCCTCATTTTTTTTGTTTTCTTAAATCATAGTGAGTTTTGCTGTTTCCATAAAATACTGTATTCTGAACAATTACATTTCAGTTTGCCTCACAGCTTCAACATATAGATTTTTTTTCCCCTCTATAAAAATTGAATACCGTTTGGTCTCTAGAAAACCTCCAAGACTGAGTATTCCTATAATATTTACCTCTAGTTATTACTTTTTCCTCATCACAGTGCTTTTTAGTGTCCTTTGTCTAATTGGATTTAAAAAAAAATAAATCTAATTTATTCCAATATGCAAGAAGATTTCTCTGCTTACCATACTTTTCTTTTTATTCAAAAATATCAGTGGTCTCCTAATTATGATTAGAACAGCATGAGGAAATTAGCTTGTTGTTAGTTTTCCCGCTGCCAAGTGGTTTGCAAATTGCTTTAAAAAAAAAAATATTTTGGTTCATGAATTGTAACAAATAGAATATCACCCATTATGCTCAGTTAAAAATTTATGATGATGAGTTTGTCTGATGGGCATGTGTTCATCTGTGTTTAGCCTCAAAGTATTAAGCTGTAAAGTAAAACGATATTAATAAGGTTGTAGGAGAAACTGCCCATTTCAGATCTCACAGATACATACTGCTGAAAACAGCGCTCATAAAGATGGCTAAAACACAGAGAAAACACACAGTCAAATAAATATTTACATTTATTAACTGTAATTACAACATGGTGACAGTACTGAAGGTTGAAAAAGATAAATGAAGAATATATATACGTATGTATGTATGTATGTATAAAATTGTGCAATACCTCTCAAAAGCAAAGCATTTCAGCTTGTTTAAAAGAGGAAATGTGAGTGAACTTCATTGGCATACATGAAAACCATCATCATGCTGAGGAAATCACTATATAAGGCCTTGAGCACTGGGCTTTTTCTATCATTAAGACAAGAAATGTTGACAGGAAATAGAGAAGATACGGTATCGGTCACCTAAATGAACCTTTCTCTATGATGTTCACTTCTTACATCAGGGTCCCTTGGATGATTACCGTAATTTTGCAGGCATTAAAAA